>CAUYPK010086665.1:0-18063 GCA_963574355.1 Loris lydekkerianus | reverse complement strand
TGGAGCACAGCCCACTTTTTAATGGGATTACTGAGGATAGAGGGTTGTTGTTATTGCTGAGTTACTCTGAGTTCTGGTAAATTCTGGATATTATCCCCTGTCAGTTTACAAATATTTTCTTCCATTCCACAGTTATCTGTTCTGTTCGCCCTATGATTGTTTCTTTTGCTGTGCAGTAGCATTATATGATGACAAGGCGGGTAACAATGCTAGAGCTTAAATATCACAACTCTGCTTACTAAGTGTCCTTGGTCAAGTTACTTGGAGTCCACTCTGCCTCAGCGTCCTCATCTGTAAAACAGAGATGATAATAATTGTAACTGCTTCATCAGGATTTGTAAGGATTCTATGGGTTACTAAACACAAAGCCCCAGGACAGTGTCTTCCAAGCCCTGAACACGTGCTCAATGTGGCATCCCCAGGTGGTGACCACAAACTTCAGGATCCAGAAGGCTCTGCAATCCCAGCTCAATTATCTTGTTTGGGGACATCATTCAGCCCCTCTGAGCCTGTTTCCTCATTTGAGAACAAAAATGGCTGCTTTTCAGCATTATCAAAGGAAAAATGGAGGTATGAAAAGGATCATTACTGAACCTATAAATGGCATCCCTGAGGGTTGTGCAGTGCACAATGTGAGCAACCCACCATGTGCAGCAGCCTGATAATGGACTTAAAACAGCATGTTGGACATACCCTCCATGCCTCCTTTGTTAAAGGCTTGCATAGCAAACCACTGACTATAACTCTAGGTCTTCCCTACAAACCTTCCTTCATACTGAGTACAGTGGATGTAGAAGCGGAGGATGGCCTGTCCCCAATCCACAATCGTTCCTACCCTCAAGGAACAAAAGTTTCAGGCAGGAAATAGCTCAAGCCCTGCTACATATAATGCAGGACCAAACTCCATGGGGGTAGGCTCCAAAGAGCAAAACAATATCACAGCAGGATGAGGAGAACAAAGTTCAGAACCAGCAGGGGTGTCTTCTCCAAAGGAGGATCAGGGGGACCACTTTTCCTTAGATGGGCAAATGATAGGGGACAGAAGTGGCCATGTCTTCAAAGGTGAAGAGGGGCATGCTTCAGAAAATACGGTGCTCACCCACCCCAAAGTGGGGATGACAGTGACAGCTGGGAGAGCCTGTGGGGACTGGCCTCTTATCCCCTCTTCTGTACCACTTGGTGAAACCACTTGAAATAGGACAACTCAGACAGAATCCTGAGTGACACCATTTTTCTATTGCCCTTCATTACAGCCACTTAGATCTTTTATTTTATTACAAACATTCTTTAGCCCAGACACAGGCTGATCTTCTAATTGGAGCCACTGCCTCCACCCCCACCCAGATCAAAGCAGCCCTGTTTGTTTGTGGAGGATGGAGGATGAACCGTCGTGCAGGCCTTTGAACATGAAGGCCCCTTTTGTCTTCCAGCTGAAGTCATCCCTGGCACCAGGCAGGGAGGAGGCTTCCAGGGGGAGAGTGAGGGGCAGGAATTCTGCAGCCTGGTCAAAGCCTTGGACCAGAGCTTGAGTGGGGGACAGCTTTCAAAGCAGGGCCCCAAACTTCCCTGCCTGCCTCTGAGGAGGGTGTCAAATGGTGGTGGCCCCAGGCTATGTTTTATTTAACCCCTATGAGGACTTTTAATTTAAATACTAATTCAAATATTTCTCAAAGAAATAGTGTATTTCCTCTCCAATTGCTCTTTATAATCAGAATATCTGATTATAAATATGGGGACCAAGAGAGTGCGTTAATGAGTTTGCTGAAGGCTTTTCCCAGTCCATGGGATATTTGAGTATTTGGAACCAGCAGGGATGTTTTCTCCAAAGGAAGGTCACTGGGACCCTAGTCCATGGGGTACTTGAGTTTTCAGTGCTACTTAGACTTTAAAAAAAAAAAAAATTGTTGCTGCAAATTACTGTTTTTCTTGAAGTTTCTGCTTTTATGTCGCTGAGGCCACCAGAACCTCACACCAGCCCTGGAGATGGTTGGGCATGGGGGAGAAAATGACTAACCCCATTATACAGATGGGAAAGTTGAAGTCCTCTGACATTCAAATAGTTGTCCAAAGGACAAACAGAGGTTAATGATAAACTCAAGAAGCAAGAAGCAAAAGACAAAAGGTCAATATAGCTATTGTGAAAAAGAAAAGCACCCCAAAGCTGCCTTCCCATGACCTGGACATACTTGATGTTAACACTAGGGGTCCACGGTGTCGGGGGAGCTGAGTAGACATAATGCACACTACACAACAATCCCATATGGCAGTTTATGTTTTCTAGACTTTACAATGGAGAAAACTAAGTCTTGAGAGGGTCAAGGACTTGCCCAAGGTTACACAGTGGGGCCAAGGTTGACACTCAGGTCTAGTTGGTTCAAAACATCAGGGAAGTGGTTCCATTCTGGGTCTATGATGAGTTGAGTGATCTCAGACAAATCACTTCTCAGAGCCTCAGGTTGTCCTCTATGATGTAAACTACCCACTCAGAGAAGACCTTTCACTCTAGGCTCCACACCACCACCCCCAACACACCAGCCTTATTTGTCATTCCCCACACCACCCTCCCTTGAGATAGCCAACTGGACGGGTGGTAGGCATAATACCCAAGCTAGGTCAATCCTTGGGAATTGGGATTGGGGTCCAGTCACGTATATCTGTGCTGGGGTGACCCATACTGGACTACAGGCAAGTCGGATGATGAAATGTCTGAAAGGAAAGAAGGATGAAGCTGATGTGTAGAAAGAAACAGAGACTCTGAGGCCAGATGGTCCCAACTCTCTATGTCCAGACCCGCCTCAGATCCAGTTTCACATCTGCCCCTGCCCTTGGACATCACCCTACACCATTTTCTCTGTAATGAGAAAGATTATCTGTTTTTTATCTGTTCTTACAGCTGTATAATTCCCTATACAAATAGAATAAGACAGATTTGTGTTCAAATACTGCCTTTTCCCTGTGCTGTTAGACAAGTTATCTAACCTCAGTCTCTCCTATTTATAAAGAGGGGATGCGACACTGAGTATATGCTCAGTGCTATGTCAGGATGCAACACTGAGTATGTGCTCCCCATCATCTAGCAAAATCATACCTTCAGCAATTGTGAAGATAGAGATACGTACAACTAAAGCCATATATAGGCTTGGCACTTGTAGCTCAGCAGCTAGGACGCCAGCCACACCAGAGCTGTAACACCAGAGCTGGCGGGTTCAAACTCAGCCTGGGCCAGCCAAACAACAATGACGGCTGCAACCAAAATATATATATATATAGCCAGGCATTGTGGCAGGCACCTGTAGTCCCAGCTACTTGGGAGACTGAGGCAAAAGAATTGCTTAAGCCCAAGAGTTAGAGGTTGCTGTGAGCTGTGACACCATGGGACTCTACCAAGGGCAACATAGTGAGACTGTCTCAAAATAAAATAAAATAAAATAAAATAAAATAAAATAAAATAAAATAAAATAAAATAAAATAAAATCATATATAGCAGGTATTAATTTTTCTCCATGATTTTAGGCATGGGTTTTTTTTTAAGTCTTTATTGTGTTTTCCTAAATCAAATTAAGGTTGGAAGATGATATCACCGAGAAGGCAAAATAGGAGTTTCAACCTTCATTCCCTTACAGAAACGTCAATTTGAACAACTATCCATAGACAAAAATACCTTCACAAGAGCAAAAAAAAAACAGGTGAACTATTATGCCACCTGGGTGGAGCACAGAAATATGAAAAAAAACACAATGAGGAGGGTACAAAGAATAGCTGTACCCCCCACCAAGCCCAGATGGCACAGCATAGACCTGATTTTATGACAAACCCCAACACCATACCCATTCAGTTTAGCCATACCACCAGCACCCATGCAATTTAGCTACTCCCTGTAATCCCAGTGCACCCCATAGGTTCCAGACACACCCCAGTACCAGGTTCCAGGACCACTCTAGCACCAGTCTGGCTCCCAAAGACCCAGGAACCAGGCCTGTCTCTGCAGACTTAGCCTCTAGGTTTGCCATAACCAGGCTGCCCCATGAACACAGACTCCAAAACAGCCACTGTGGCTTCAGGCTCCAGCCATGACTCAGCACCAAGTTGGCCCCACAGACCCAGATACCAGGTCATCCCTATGGATCCAAGCTGACCCTACGGACCTAGGACCCAGGTCTACCCTTAAACACTCAGGCTGCAGGCCCCATCCTTTGAGTCCAAGTGCTAGGGTCCATGCAGTGAACCCTAATGCCATGACCCTGAAGATTCAGGACCAGGCCTATACCAGCACCCAGATGACCCCAGTAAACTATGGCTCACCTGTTTACTAGACCCACCTATTTACTGACCCAGGGACTAAGCCAGACTGCCTGAGGATGCCAGCAGCAAGCCTTTCCATAGATACCACCAGACAGCCTACCCAAAGGTTTGACGGCTGATTGGTGAAGGGCTTCTTCCACCAAAGCCAGCTTGTGAAGATTATAAGAGGTGCCTACTTCCTCATGTATGCAAATATTAGTCCAATGCTACAAGTAATCAGGGAAATATGATACCACAAAAGAACACAACAAAGTGCCAGTAACCAATCCTAAAGAAATAGATATCTATGAACTGTCTGACAAAGAATTCAAAATAATTATCTTAAAGAAGCTCAGTGAGTTACAATAGAACACAGGCAAAAAGAAAATAACATAAGAAAAACAATACAGGGCTGGGTGTGGTGGCTCACACCTGTAATCCTAACACCCTGGGAGGCCTAGGAAGATGGGTGCTTGAGCTCAGAAGTTCAAGACAAGCCTGAGCAAGAGTGAGACCCCCATCTCTACTAAAAATAGAAAGAAAAAAAAATGTAGCCTGATATCATGGCAGGATTCTGTAATCCCAGGTACCTGGGAGGCTGAGGCAAGAGGATCACTTGAGCCTAGGAGATGGAGGTTGCTGTGAGCTGTGATGACGCCATGGTACTCTACCCAGGGCAACAGAGTGAGACTCTGTCTCAAAAAGAAAGAAAGAGAGAGATAGAGAGAGATAGGAAGAGAGGATAGGAAGGGAAAGAAAGGGCAAGGCACAGTGGCTCATGCCTATAATCCTAACAGTCTAGGAAGCCGAGGCAGAGGGATTGCTTGACCTCATAAGTTTAAGATCAGCCTGAATAAGAGTGAAACCCATCTCTACTAAAATAGAAAAATTAGCTGGGCATTGTGTGGGTGCCTGTGGTTCCAGCTACTGGGGAGGCTGAAGCAGGAGGATCACTTGAACCCAGAAGTTTGAGGGTGTATGAGCTAGGTTGACAGCATAGCACTCTGTATCAAAAAAAAAAAAAAAAAAAATACATGAACAAAATTAGAACTGCAATAAAGAGATATAAACTGTAACAGAGAGCTAAACAAAACTTCTGAAATGGAAAAACACATGACTGAATAGAAAAATTCCCTAGAGGGCTCAAACAGCAGACTCAATCAAGCGGAAGATAAAAAATTGGCAAGCTCAAAGATAGGTCACCAGAAATTAACCAGTCAGAGGAACAGAAATAAAAGAGAGTTTTAAACAGTGAAGAAAGTATACAATACTTATGAGACATCATCTAGCAAATTCATATACATATCATGGGATCCTATAGAAAAAAAGAAAGAAACAAAAGAAAAGTTCCCTCTAAAGAAGGAAATGAAATCCAGACCAAGAAACCTCCAGTAGATTCAAGATACCCAAAAAGAAATATTAAAATCTCAAAAGCCAAAACCAAAAATTTTGAAAGCATCAAGAAAAAAGTGACTCATCACATACAAGGGAACTTCAAAAAGACTATTAACAGATTCCTTAGAAGAAACAAAGAGTGAGATGAAAGGAAAAAAAAAATGTCAGCCAAAATTACTATACCCAGCAAATTTGTCCTCCAGAAATAAGGAGAGAAAAAGATTCCTAGACAAAAGCTATGGGAGTTCATTACCAGTAGACCTGCCTTCAAGTTGAAATTAAAGGATATAAACTAAGAACATGAACATATATAAAAGTATAAAACTCACTGTAAATGTAAGGATATAGTCAAATTCAAAGGCTATAATAGTATAATGGTAGTCTTTGAAGTCTAATATTGTAATGGTAACTCCATGAAGTTAAAAGACAAATATTAAAGATACCTATAGATACAATAATTTGTTAATGTATACACAATATATAAAATATATAAACTGTGTATCACCAACATAAAATTTAGGGGGAGAAGAAGTTAAAGTGTAGAGTTTTTTAATGTGGATGAAATTAAATTTATTGGCTTAAACTATGAAATTATAACTATAAAATGTTTTGTGTTAACCTCATGATAACCACAAAGAAAAACTTGTAGTAAGTACACAAAAGAGAAGGGGAAAAGGACTCAAAGTGCTCAAAGGGTACCACTACCAAAAAAGTCCTCAAATCACAAAGGAAGACTGTAAGAGAAGAAGAAAAGAAAAGAAGAACTTCAAAACAGTCAGAAAAAATCAAAAAAATGCAATAGTAGGCCTTTACTGATCAATAATTACTTTAAATGGATTGAATTCTCCCATCAAAAGACATGAGTGGCTGAATGGGTTTTAAAAACAGTATCTTACTATGTACTATATACTGCCTATAAGAGACTTGGTTTAGTTTTAAGAACACACGTAGGCTAAAAGTAAAGGGATTCAAAAAAGATATTCCACAGCAATGGTAACCAAAAGAGAGAAAGAATGACTATACTTACATCAGACATCAGTTAAAAAATTGCCATGAGCCAAATAAAGTTTTATATAATGATAAAGGGGGAGCTCTAGTTGTGCAATCAGTTAGCTCATGGTACTCATAATGATAAAGGGATTAATACATCAAAAAAATAACAATTATAAACATACAGGCATTCAACATTGGAGCATCTACATATACAAAACAAATATGAACAGAACTGAAGGGAGAAATAGACTGCAACATAATAACGGTAAGGGTCTTAAATACTCACTTTCACCAACAAAATAGATTATCCAGACAGAAAATCAATAAAGAAATCACAGGCTTGAACAACACTAGACCAAATGGACCTAACAGACGTATACAGAATGTCCCAGCCCCAACAGTCATAGAAGACACATTTTTTTCAAGTACACACAGAACATTCACCAGGATAGATTATATATGTTAGGCTACAAATAAGTCTTCACAAATTTAAGAAAATCAAAGTCATGTCAAACATCTTTCCATCCACAATACTATGGTATTATACTACAACCATTATATGCCAACAAATTGAATAGAAAAAATGGATATGTTCCTGGAAATATATATATAATTACCAAAACTGAATCATGAAGAAATAGAAAATCTGAACAGACCAATAATGAGTAATAATATTGAATCAGTAATCAAAAACTCCCAACAAAGAAAAACCTAGGACCTGATGGCTTCACGGGTGAATTATAGCAAACATCTGAAAAAAAATAAATGCAAATTCTTTTCAAACTTTCCAAAAAATTGAAGAGAATACCTCCAAACTTATTTTACAAGGTCAGCATCATGCTGATTATCCCAGACGAGGACACTACAAGAAAAGAAAATTACAGGTGAATATAGATGCAAAACTCCTCAACAAAATACTAGGAAAACAGAATTCAACAGCACATTAAAGGAAGTATATACCATCATCAAGCATTTATCCCTGGGATGAAAGGATAATTCAACATACACAAACCAATAAATATGACACGCTACATTAACAAAATGAAGGACCAAAATCATATTGTCATCCCAGAAGATGGCAGGAAAAGCAATTGAAAAAATTCAGCATCCTTTCATGATTAAAAACTCCCCACAAATTAAGTAGAGAAGGAAAGTATAACATAAGAAGGGCCAAACATGACAAGTCCACAACTAGCATCAGATTCAGTGGTGAAAAGCTAAAAACTTTTCCTCTAAGGTCAGAAATAAGACAAAGATGCCCAGTATTACCACTTCTATTCAAAACAATACTGAGAGTCCCAGCCAGAACAATTATGCAAGAAAAAAAAAAAGCGATTCAAATCGGAAAGGAGGAAGTAAAATAGCTCTGTTTACAGATGACATGATCTTACATATAGAAAACTCCACCAAAAAAAAAAAAAAAAAAAAATTGTTAGAACTAATACAAAAAAACTTAATAAAGTTGCAGGATTCAAAATCAACATATAAAGTCCAGTGACATTTCTCTACTTGACAACAAACCATCTGAAAAACAAAGTAAGAAAAATTCCTATTTATAACAGCATAAACAAACATTCAGGAATGAATTTAACCAAGTAGGTGAGAGAGCTGCACACTGGAAACTACAAAACATTGATGAAAGAAACTGAAGAAGGCACAAATAAAAGGAAAGATATCCCATGTTGTTGGAATAAAAGAATTCATGTTAAAATATTCATACTGAAAAAAAATATATTCATACTGCCTGTCTGAATTTGGTGAGTGAGTGTGTGTGTGTATTGCTATGACAGAATACCAGACACTGGGTAATTTATAAAGAAAAGACATTTATTTAACACAGCTCTGGAGTCTCAGAAGTCCAAGATTGAAGGGCTGGCATCTGGTGAGGGCCTTCTTGCTATATAATCTTTGGCAGCAGGTCAAAGAGAGAGCAAAAGGGAGCATGAGGTCCAGCTTACAGCTTCAAGCCTCTTTATAATTGAAATTAATCCATTCATAAGGGCACTTCCCAACACTGCTGTATTAAGGATTGAGTTTCCAATGCATGCTTTTAAGTAGTTCTCAACCATATTAATGCCAGGCCCTTTAGTACCTATGGGTCATGACCCACAGGTTGAGAACTACTGTTTTAAGGGGACACACTCAAATTGTAGCATTACCCAAATTGAACTACAGATTCAATGCCTACCAAAATAACAATAGCATGTGTCACAGAAGTAGAAAAAGACAATGCTTAAATTTATAAGGAAATATAAAAGACCCTGAATAGTCAAAGCAATCTTGAACAAGAATAACAATCCTGAAGGCATCATATCACCTGATTTTAAAATATATTACAAAGCTAAAGTAATCAAACAGCATGGTACTGGCATAAAAACAGACATGAAGACCAATGGAACAGAATAGAAAATCTTAAAACAAGTGCACACATTTACAGTCAATTGATCTGCAACTACAGTGACAAGAACAATGGGGGAAGGACAGTGTTTTCAATAAGTGATTTTGGGAAACTGGGTATCCACATGCAGAAGAATGAAGCTGGAACTTTTATCTCATACCATATACATAAATCAACTCAAAATGGATTAAAGACTTAAATCTAAGACCTGAAACTATAAAACCACTAGAAGGAAACATAGGGGGTTGGGTGTGGTGGCTCGCTCCTATAATCCTAGCACCATGGGAGACCAAGACAGGAGAATCATATGAGTTCAGGAGTTTGAAACCAGCCTGAGCAAAAGTGAGACTCTGTCTCTACAAAAAAAATAGAGAAAATTAGCCAGGTGTGGTGGCGAGTGCCGTAGTCCCAACTACTTGGGAGGCTGAGGCAGGAGGGTCTCGTGAGCCCAGGAGCTGAAGCTGTTGAGCTCTGAGGATGCCACTGCACTGTAGCTCAGGTGACAGAGTGAGACTCTGCCTAAGAAAGAGAGCCAGACAGACAGACAGAGAGAAGGAAAGCAAGCCGGCAAGCACAGGGGAAAAGCTCTGTGACATTGGCTTGGTCTAGCCAATGATTTTTCAGATTTCACTCCAAAAGGTCAGGCAACAAAAAACAAACATAGAAAAATGAAATTGCATCAAACTAAAAAGCTTTTGAATAGCAAAGGAAACATTTAACAGAGTGAAGGGAAAACACATGAAATGGGAGAAAATACTTAAAAACCATACATCTGATAATGGGTTAATATCTGGAATACGTAAGGAATCCAAACTACTTAATAGCAGTTAAAAAATAATAATTTTAAAATGAACAGAGGTCCTAAATAGATATTTTTCAAAAGAAGACATACAAATGGCCAACAGGTATATGAAAACACATTCAACATCAGTAATCAGGGACATGCAAATCAAACCATAATGAAGTTCAGGACCATGGCTCACGCCTGTATTTGTAGCACTCTGAGAGGCTGAGGTAGGTGGATTGCTGGAGCTCAGGAGTTCAAGACCAGCCTGAGCAAGAGCAAGACCCCGCCTCCATTAAAAATAGAAAACCTAGTGGGTGTTTTGGCCCACACATGTAGTCCCAGCTATTTGGGAGGCTGAAGTAAGAGAATTGCTTGACCCCAAGAGAGTTTGAGGTTGCTATGAGCTATGACACCCCAGCACTCTACCTAAGGTGACAAAGTGAGATTGTCTCAAAAATAAATAAATAAATAAAAGTGAGATATCATCTCTCACCTGTTAGAATGACCAGAATAAAAAAAGACAAAAGGTAAGTGTTGAGGCTGGGTGCAGTGGTTCATGCCTGTAATTCCAGCACTATGGGAGGCCAAGGCAGGTAGATTACTTGAGCTCAGGAGTTCAAGACCAGCCTGAGCAGGAAGGAGATCCTATCTCTAATAAAAATAGAAAAAAAAGAAAAACTAGCCAGGTATTGTGGTAGGCGCCTGTAGTCTCCATGACTTGGGAGGCTGAGGCAAGAGGATCGCTTGAGCCCAAGAGTTTGAAGTTGCTATGAACTGTGATACCATGGCACTCGATCCAGGGCAATAGAGTGAGATTCTGTCTCAAAAAAAGACAAAAAAACTACTGTGTACTGTAAATCCTGACAGTTCCCAGGTTAGAGACAACCTGACTTACGGAGTTCTGTACTTACAAGCAAGCTCCCAGGACTCCCCATAAGAATAACTTCCAGTTTCTTGCACACGTATACACAGACCCACACGGTGTGAGCAGTACCCTGGCACAGACTAGTGCGTAGTGTCTTTGTACATATGGTTACTTACACACAGCATCACTTTCTTCTCAATTTTTTGGTGTAATTTTGTGCATCTGTGTTTACCCTATGACCATGGCCTCCAAGCGAACGTCCACCGCAGCCCAGGTGAGCCTGCAGCAGAGACAAAGGTGATGACAAAGCAAACAAAAGTGGAAATAATTAAGTGTCCAGAGAAACGCCAGATGCCATCATTCACCAGGAACGCCGCAGAGGTCAGTCGCTTGACTATCAGAACAATTATAAAGTGAGAGTAACGGAGCGTGGGAAGGGCAGTGCTCCAGTGAAAGCATCAGTTATTCCTAAGTGGTGTGGTGGGTTAATTGTTGAAACAGAAAGGTTATTATTGATTTAGTGAGAAGATCAAAAGAAGCCTAACCGTCCTATTAGTTTCGTGTTGATATGACATTAGGTGGGTGTTAACCTTTAATATTCTTTTTTGAAATTTCTCTTATCTCCCATCTAAACTTTTTACATGAGTTGTCTTGATGTTGTTTGAATTAAAAGAAAGAACACAATAGTTTCTGGAACTTATTATAGTTCAGGGCTATTAATATTATCACAGCATTTCACATTATTACCACTTATGAGCCATTGTAATATTGTTATTGTTATCAGCATTATTATTACTGTATCTGCCCTGTTCATGGGGGCTGTGAGTTGCATATAAATCCAATCTAAAGTCATTCTCAGGATCCTGCGTGTATCAACCCGGGGACCACCTGTGTATAAAATTTTAATTTGTCAATTACAACTCCATAAAGCTGGGAAAATATTTTTAAATATATAAATAATTACATATAAAACCTGATTAACTGTGACTCCAAGCACCCTGCCAGGAGCCTGACTGGAGGTTTGGACAGTCACTGTCGATGGGTCACCACTCCTCACAGAACCGGACAACCCCACAAGGTCCCTTGGAGGCTGCTGCTGTGATGCCTCCGGCCACACCTGTGGACAGGATCTTTGCCACGTCATTCCAGCCACTCTAGGTGTAGCCACTTCCTTCAGAGGGACTACCACATCCCCCTTCCCAGCGACTGTCCTATTACTTCAGGAATCACAGAAATCACACACCCTTTCCCACTCTCAGGGACTTTAATCTTCCTATTCCTAAATCAACCTCCCCCACTCATAGTTACTCTCCTCTCTCACCTCCTCTCTGGGACAATCGAATACAGTGATCCTCAAAATGTAGTCCTGGGCTCGGTGCCTGTAGCTCAGTGGTTAGGGCGCTGGCCACATACACCAGGGCTGGCCAGGTCCTGCTGAGGCTGGGAGGCTGAGGCAAGAGAATTATTTAAGCCCAAGAGTTTGAGGTTGCTGTGAGCTGTGATGCCATAGCACTCTACAGAGGGTGACATAGTGAGACTCTGTCTCAAAAAAAATAAAAAAGAAAAGAAAAGAAACCCTTCCAAATGATTCTGGTGCTTGCTCAAGTTGGAGAACCACTAATCCAGTATAATGCTCACAGTGAATTTGTACTTTTCAAACCAAAAAGAGGGCTTGTCCTGAGACAACTTCAAATCTACTACATAGCATCTTCCTACCCAGAGAGCAAACAACAAACACTAGGGCCCTGGGCAAGGGAGGGACAAAGGACAGGGCCAGCATGTACAGCAGTATGGGTTGCACACTGCACAACTCTACAGGATGCCATCCACATAAAACTACAGTGTGAATGGTATAGCATGATGGGCATCTCTGAACACCAGAGAATAAAGGTCAAAAGGATAGATCTTGTGGTCATTTGAATAAATGGATTTGAGGGATTGAGTCCTGGATAAGGGGCAATTGGGGAGATGAGAAGAAAAGTAGTGCAAAACTTGAACTCAACCCCAGGGGGCGCTGTATATGTGGATAACATGCATGACAGGTCAAACAAAGACTGCACTGTTCAGGGGTCTGGAACTTAAGTGCCCATAGGACCCAAGCTGCCCCAAAGAGAGTCAGAGACTGAACGCCACAGCCCTGTAAAGATGCAAGCCCAACCCAGCCCCTGCCATTGTGGTCATGTGGGATACTGCGCTCAACCTTGTCAGATCTTCCTTTTTGAAAACAAAAGCAGAAATCCATACTTCTACATGAAAATCTCCTGGCATCTTTAAATATTTTAAATAGACCCTGATTTTTAAAAAACGCTTTGTATTATATCCAGATTACATAAATTACTCTCAAACCCAATTAAAAACAAAATAAGCAAAGGAGTTGAATTCTTCAAAGAAGATATCCAGATGGCAAATAAGTGCATGAAAAGTTGCCAGCGTCATTAATCATTAGGGGAATGCAAATTAAAACCAAGTAAGATAACACTATGTACCTATTTGGATGGCTAAAATTTTAAAACACACACACACAATACAAAGTGCTGGCGAATATGTGGAGCAAGCAACTAGAACTCTCTGATGTTGCTGGTGGGAATACAAATGGTACCCCTCAGTTGGAAACCATGTGGCAGTTTCTTATAAAGTCAAACATAGTCTTACCATGTGACCCTGCAATTCCACTCTTAGGTATTTACTCAAGAGAAATAAAATTTACATTCACACAGAAACCTGTATATAAATGTTTATAATGGCTTTATGGAAAATCGCCAAAAACTAGAAACATAAAACATAAAATCGCCAAAAACTAGAACAAAGGTCCTCACCTGAGGAATGGGTAAGCAAATTACCATATATTCGTGATGGAATACTAACAGGGAATAAAAAGAAACAAACTACTTATACAGGCAGTAAAATTGCCGAATCTCAAATACATTCTGCTAAGTGAAAGAACGTTGCATCATAGCTCCCAGCAACCTCAAACTCTTGGGCTTGAGCAATCCTTTTGCCTCAGTCTCCCAAGCAGCTGGGACTACAGCTGACCACCGTAATGCCTGGATAGTTTTTCTCTTGCCCCAGCTGGTCTCCAACTCCTGAGCTCAAGCAATCCACCTGCCCTGGCCTCCCAGAGTGCTAGGATTATAGGCGTGAGCCACAACATGCCCAGCCAGGATTCTTTTTCTAGAAAAAGAATTTTTTGGAAATTCTGGAAAAGGCAAAACTATAGGAACAAAAAACAGATCAATGTTTGCCAGGGGTTGAGCATGAGGACAGGAATTAACCAAAAGGGGACATGGAAGGGGGCATTTGGGGAAGTGACAGAAATAGAGATCTGTATATTGATTTTGGTGGTGATCTATCAAACTTTAATAGACTATACTCTATAAAGGGTGAATTCTACAGTATTTAAATTATACAATAAAATATATCTTAATTTAAAAATTAAAAGTATAAAAATCACTGTGTGGGCCAAACAAGTGCACTAAAGACTCCAGCCTGCAGCCAGGCCTGCACTTGGCCTCAGAGAGGGTGAAGAGCCCCAAGGAGCAGAGCTGCAGAAAAACAAGATTTTCTACCATGTTCCTCAGTGACACCCCTTTTCTCTGTTTTCTATTGGGGGTTACATGTAAAACATCTCTTAAAGCAAACAAAGATTGCCTTACCTAAAATTTTCTGGAAAATAAAAATGCCCTAGGAACAAGGCATACTTGAGCAGGATGAGCCCGCCTCTGCCTGCCAGGGAACCTTGGAGGAGCCTTCCTGGGAGATCAGATGAGAGCAGCCCCAGGCGTCTCAGAGGCCTTGACTTCTTGAGGGTGGGGTGAGAATCACTGATGTTTCCTCTGACCTTGCAGGCCTGGCATGGAGGTAAGAAACACCTGAAGAATGACCTCAAGACTGAGCTTCATAGGGAAGCTGAGGGCCGCCAGTTTGAGGGCAGAGATTCTATAGAAACAGCTAGAAAACCCCTCAGCAATGGTGCCTTTGCTCTGCTGGGCCCCAAGCCTTCACGTGCTTTGAGAACGCTAGAGTGTGTAGCAGGGAAATGTCCTGTCTCCCTGTCCTCTTCTATCTGGGACCCCACAGACCTGGTGGCAGGCAAATGCCTGCCATGGCAGATGGCACCCAGGCTCTGCCCCCTCAGTGCCCAGTCAAGGTGAGAGAGAGGACAGGGTGAGAGAGAGGGCAGGGTCAGTCAAGGTGAGAGAGAGGACAGGGCTCTAGTCCAGGCCTGGAGGTTTCCTTCTAGATAAGAACATTATATCCAAAGGAAAGAGATCCCAGCCACTTGGGCCTCAGTTTTCTCATCTGTAAAATGGGGATACATAGCATGTGCATCATAGGGCTTTTGTGAGGCTTAAGTGACTATAATGCACCAGGATTGGGCACAGAGATGGCTTCTTTGTTGAGGACCTCCCCCCCCCTTTAAAAGTCATTAACCCAGGTTTCAAGTCATCAGACCACTAAGAAGCTGTGCTCCTTCTCTCCTTAGCTGACTGGCCATGCCCAGACCTGGAAGAAAGGCCTGTGCCCCAGGCATTTCTTCTGAAAGGCCAACCACGAAGAATCAAGGTGAGAGCGGGAGCAGGCTGGTCCTCCACTGGGAACATGGGGACAAAGCACAGAGGACAGATAAAGAATGAGTGGACCTGGAAGTGGAAGGGAGGAGTCGAGAGGAGGTGACAGGTGGTTGTGGAAGCCTTGAAAGCCCTTGAACCATGGGCCTAGGGACTGGCATGGCCGAGTGGACAGGGCACTGATTGGGGGGGTCAGTGGTAAGGAGCACATGCTAAAAGATGCCCTTGCACACATAGCTCTGGGTCCCACCCTGGCTCTTTGAGGGGCTGTACTTATCTCCATTTTCAGATGGAGAAACTAAGGCCCCACAGCTCACATGTACCCCCCCAATAAATGACCAGCCCAGGTTTCCAGAGTTGCCTGGATTAAGGTCCCAGCACTGCCATTAAGTGAGCCTGGGAAAGTCCTTACTCCTGTCTGGGCCTCAGTTTCCAACCTGTTGATGACTAGAAGGCCTCCCAGGTCCTAAAGCCAAAACCGCAGGGTGTCCCAACAACCCCCAGCCATGCTTTGGCACTGACCCCCAGGCCATCCCTGCCCTGGGAAAACAGTAACAAGGCCTCCTGCCCCTGGAGGTACCACAGATGGAGAGCTCAGCTTTCTGGAAGAGTGATCTTCTCGCTCATCCTGTGCACAGCTGTTCCAAGCCACTTCCTCTTCTCTGCTTCTGCAGACAATGCCCTAGGCCAGACCCCTACCCCCTGACCAGCCCTGCCCCACATGGGCACACATGCACTCCTCCCCTCCACCCCCCGCATCAGGCATCTGCTCCCCTTCTGCCTGTGACAGCCAGCGCAGTGTCAGGCAGTCCTCCAGCCCAGAGGCCCAGGGTCCCTGACTGCCCTCTGGACCCCCAGGGTCTGCCCAGGTTGCTTGGGAAACCACTTCAGGTCATTTGAGATGATGAGGAGTCTTGGCTCTGTTTGAGCTAAACAACATGAAGAAACAAACCCCTGTCTGTCAGAGCCCTGCCCGCAGAGTCCCCCAAGGCCCAGGCGTCAGCTGGACACTTCTCAAGGGCTTTGCTCTTCTCTGTGCTTTTTATTCAGCTCCACAAATATTTATCAAGGGAGCCTCTACTCAGCTGCATCAGTGTCCAGAGAGGCTGGTGGGGGGAAAGGTGGGCAATTCGGAAGAGAGAGGGAACCCTGAGAGGAACTGGACTTCAGTCTCTGTCTCCAGGGACTTTGCTCCCCCGAACTGCAGGTCTGATACCTGTGCTGTGAACAGCCGTCCATGCAGCCGCCGACTGTGTCCAGCTATGGAAAGGAAAGACCCCAAAGGCTATCAGTCAATTTCACAGGGGGGAAGATGCTCTCATTGTCCTATCCTAGGTTCTCCAATTTAGCACCATGAGTAATTATTACTTTTAAAATTGGAGAGCAAAGATTTATGGGCTTACATATTTTTGAGTATGGAGATGATTTATTGGAGGTGGCTGTAAAAGTTATTCTGCTCATTGTGATAATTCAGAAAATAGCAAAAAACACACTAAAGAAAGTTTAGATTGGGCAGGGAAAATTGTGTTCTCCTTTGTCTAACCTGCCACGATATGAGGTTGGAAGACATTCTGGGATCCAGTACGGCTGGAGCTCGGCTGTGAACTTCCTCTCGGAGTGGAGGCTCTGGTTCCCCCCACAGGCTTAGGCCTGGGCCAGAAATTTCCCTAAGGCTGTGCTCCCTGAATCAGTCTCCAGGGGAGACTAGGAGCTCCCACATGATAGATTAGCAAATGCTGGTTCTACATATGTTGTCTGTGTGCAGCGAGGCAGATGTTCCTAGACATTAACTGGAACAGTTAATGAGCAGAGGCGGGCTCATACTGCTCAAATCCCCCCTAAATTTGACTCATCAATATAATATTGCATGTTTTTAAAATGCGTGTTTTAAAAAAATAAAATAAAATGCGTGTTTTAGGGCCAACCACTCTGGGAGGCTGAGGTGGGAAGATTGCTTGAATTTAGGAATTCAAGACCAGCCTGAGCAAGAGCGAGACCCCATTTCTACTAAAAATAGAAAAGCTAGGCAGGTGTTGTGGTGGCTGGTGCCTGCTACTTGGGAGGCTGAGGCAGGAGGATCATGACAGACCAAGAGTTTGAGGTTGTGGTGATCTATGACAATGCCACTGCACTGCAGCCTGGGTGATGGAGTGAGACCCTGTCTCTGTAAAAAAAAATAGTGTGTTTTAGGCCAAGTGAGGACATTTTAAAAGGAAATCAGCAACTATTCCTTATCACTAGGGTTTTATAAAAAAAAAAAGAAGAAGAAGAAGAAGAAGAACATTTGAACACCAAAAATAGTAAAGATTGACTCTCTGAATGAAAAGCTTTGAAAAACTCAGTGACACTGCCCTCCCTGGCTTGCCTTCCTTTGCGGTGGAGGATTTAAGTTTTCCATGCAGCACTGCAGCGCAAAGCCAGGCTGGGAGACACAGACTTTTCCTCTCTCTGGGCCTGTTTCCTCATCTGTCTAGTGTTCTTCTTGTTAAAGATTCTGAGCCACCTCCAGGCCCCATCACTCCTCCTTTTTTTTTTCTAGTGACAACAGCCTTGTCCCATTGGCCACCTTCCAACATCCATGCCCACCAGGTTGTTTAAAAGTGCCCATACCTGAAATGTTTGTAGAACATTTAGAGATCTAAAAAGAGACCTGCCATTCAATCCTATAATTCCTCTACTAGGAAAAAATCACATTATAACAAAGATATTTGTACCAGAATGTTTATTGCAGCCCAATTCATAATTGTTAAGTCATGAAAAAGCCCAAATGCCCATC
>CAUYPK010086663.1:0-17402 GCA_963574355.1 Loris lydekkerianus | reverse complement strand
TATTATGCAGCCTTAAAGAAAGATGGAGACTTTACCTCTTTCATGTTTACATGGATGGAGCTGGAACATATTCTTCTTAGTAAAGTATCTCAAGAATGGAAGAAAAAGTACCCAATGTACTCAGCCCTACTATGAAACTAATGTATGGCTTTCATATGAAAGCCAGAACCCAGTTATAACCTATGAATATGGGGAAGCGGAAAAGGGAGAGGAGTGAGGGGGTAGGTGTGCAGAGATAGGGTGATTGGTGGGATTACATCTGCAGTGCATCTTACAAGGGTACATGCGAAATTTAGTAAATGTAGAATGTAAAAGTCTTAACACATTAACTAAGAAAATGCCAGGAAGTCTATGTTAACCGGTGTGATGAAAATGTTCCAAATGGTCTATGAAACCAGTATATGGTGCCCCATGATCGCATTAATGTACACAGGTATGATTTAATTAAAAAAAAAAAAAAGTTTAACACAACAGGTGGGAGACATGTGTAGTTAATTGTTTGGAATGTCGTTCCACAAGACTACAGTTGTGTAGAGATTTAGACACAGTGTTACACACACACACACACACACACACACACGTGCATACAAAATCTTAATAAACTGTGTATATTGTTTCAGTGCCAATTTCTTGCATTTGACACTGTACTACAGTTATGTCAGGTGTTAATCTTGGAAGATATAGGGGAAGGCTCCCAGGATTTCCTTGTTCATTTCTTTGCAACCCCTTGTAAATCTGTAATTATTTCAAAATAAACAGTTTCTAAAAATGACAACTGAAAAACAATTAGAAATTTAATGCATAATTTTGAAAGCACTAGATGGAGAAAAATGAGCTAACTGGATACTAAACAAGCAAGACTAAAATTTAATAAGCTAAGCATTCATTAAGAAAGCTAGCAAATAAAAACAACAAGCAACCAGGCATGGTGGCTTGTGTCTGTAATTCCAGCTACTCAGGAGGCTAAGGTAGGAAGATTGCTTGCACTTAGGGGTTCAATGCCAACCTAAGCAACTTAGAAAAACACTGTCTTTAAAAAATAAAATGAATTAACAACATAAATACTAAGAAAATTAAAAATTATTTTTTTGACCTTGTTAATAAAATGAAAATGTCATTGAAGGATCTGTTCAAGAAAAAAATGAAAATAGCACATAGTAAATAAAAGATGAAATGGACAGAAACAAAGTGTGTTCCCTCTAAGTGTTTAGCATAACCAGGAAAAAATTTTTAACAATAAATCTGAATAATCTTCCGAAACATACTTTTTATTGTGATTTCCCGAATTTTATTTGCTCTTTAAGAAATAAATAATCACTAGTTAATAGACAACATTGCAGAAAATAGAAAACTAGTGTAACCTACTCAAATTGCTTAATGAAATTCGTGATGGCACAGTAGCAACACTGGCTAGTAAGAAACTGTCATGGACATAAATGCAAAACCTAAATATGGCAATCCGTTTAGTGAATGTTAAATAACAATAAATAATCCATGGGGTACACCAGGAAATGCGAAGGTGACTCAGAATAGAAAGAACTATGATATCATATTACCATATTAAAGGAGATTATAATTATCTCATTAGCTGCTCCACTTCCAAAGAAAACACAGCACTCATTCATAATAAAATCTCTAAGTGAAATAGGTTTAAAAGAAAATGCTTTTAGCCTGAAAATAACCCCTCTCAAAAAGAAAACAAACAAACAAACAAAAAAACTATAGCAAAAATGTTAGTAATGCTAAAACCTTACAGGTCTGAGCACTTAAGCCAGGAACAGGTCTTACAATGTTTACCAGTTCTGTTGCCAACCATAGCCTACTGCCAATTAAACATGTTACTGCAAGTCTTGATTGAACTAATAAGAGAAGCAAAATAAACAACTAAATGAAAAATAAACTAAAATTTTCTGCACAACAAAGGCAACAATAAAAAAAATCAAGATGGGAGAAAATATTTACCAACCATATATCTGGTAAAGGGTTAACATACACTCAATAGCAGAAAAACAAACAAGACAATCCGTTAAACAAGCAAACAGAAATAAGCAATGGACCTGAATAGACAGTTTTCCAAAGAAGATACTGGAACAGCCAACAGGAATATAAAAAGGTGCTCAATAACACTAATCATCAATGGAATGGAAACCAAAAGCACAGAGAGATATTAGGACGAGTTAGGATGGCCTTGATCAAAAAGTCCAAAGATAACAAGTGTCGGCAAGGATGAGGAGAAAAGGGAAAGCATATTCATTGTTGATAAGAATGTAAATAAAGGTTCATCAAAACTTAAAAATGAAATTATTACACAATGCAGTGATCCCCGTTCTGCATTCCATAGGAATTAAAATTAAAATCAGTGCCTCAAAGATATATCCGGACCTGCATGTTCACTGAAGTATTATTCATAATAGCCAAGATACAGAAATGATGTAAATGTCCATTGATAAAGGAATGGATTAAAAAATGTGGGTTGTATTATACAAACACACACATACAGGTCACTATGTGAGGTGATGGCTGTGTCAATTAGCTTGATTGTTTTAATCATTTAATAACATAGAGACCAAAGCGTACTGTACACCTTGAATATATACAATTGTCATGTGTTCATTATACTTCAATAAAGGTTTAAAAATGGATATTTAAAGGAGTTAAATGAATAGCTAGACATTGTCAGACTCTAAACTGAGCAATACTTTTCAGAGTCAGGGCTAAGGAGCCACCTAGGAAAAAAGCAAAGGCTTCTATTAAAATGAGAGTCACACTCCTCATGTTCGAGTAGCTGTTATGACTGTCAGACCTGCTATCCTGCTCGATTTTCCTCTATTTAGTGAGGTCATATGTCATCAGATTTGGAGAGAACAGGGTGGAGGTCAGAATTCACAGAAGCCTTCATGTTGATCACTGAGCAGAGTGGAGCAGTCATCTCTTCCCCAGGATTCCATCCAGTGTGGTCCTTGGAGGGAGGACACTTCATCGGGTCAGACCCTCACTCTCAGCGCCTTCTTCCTGGGCATGTGAGCAGTACGAGGTGCTGAGAACGGTACTCAGAGGGCTCCTGTGCTTTGCAAGGTTGTTTTCAGATTCTTAATACAATTTCTGTTTGCATTTGCATTTTGGAAAAAAAGTCCATAAAAGACAGTGGAGCACAGTCATGGCTATTGGAGCCTCAGCTCACCTCACAGCTCGCCTCCTGCCTTCGCCTAGGGGAAATGTTCTCTGCAACCTGCTGCTCAGCCGAGGTGCCCACTGGCTTGGTTCGCTTTTCCCCCATCTCTTCTCTCTTGAGACAGTACTATGGGGAAGGCCCTCCTTCCATTATCGCCATCCACTCCTGAAGGAGGCCTTGGCTCAGGGGTGCAGACAGCATAAGGGGGGCATGGGGGAGTACTGCCCCTGACCTCTGGGAAGTAGAGAGAGAAGGCCACTGTCCACCCCAGCCTGGCGGCATCACAACAGGCTTGGCTGTTACCCGGCCACAGTCTAGAGTATTGAGTGTCTGCAAAGCAGAGATGGCAATCTCTCGGGGGTCTCCACTTGTCTGTGGGTTGTGGTGGTCTTCTATGGGCAAGGAGATTGATTTCTCTGTCCCTTTGGGGGTCCTGAAATTTTTTTTTGCACTAGGTCCTATAACTCATGTGTGATCCTGTCTGTAACCCATTCGGGATTTTTAAATTTTTTTTAAAGATAGAATTTCCTACCTCCTGTTCCCAGGGTACATTTTTTAAAAGGCTTCTGCTGAAGCATTTATGGTGTTTGCCTTGCTAATGACAAATTTAAGTATTTATCTATGACTGTAATCTCAACTAGTTGATGAGCTCTTGGAGGACAGGGGTTATATTTTATTCATTATTTTAATCCCCATAGCATGTAGTTTCCAGATGCATATGAAATGAGAATTTAATAAAATTTAATTCATTAGTATGTAGTATTTCACCTTTCAAATGATTCTCAAACATTTTTATCTTGAATAGAAAATCTTGTCTGAGATAAAATGAAAAATACCTCAAGCATATCTTTCCAACAATGATCAGCACTCCACAGAGCAGCGTTCCTCAAGCTGTAGTCCCCAAACCAGCCACATCAGCATCATCTGGAAAATTGTTATAAATACAGATGTTCCAGCCCCACCCAGACATTGTGAGTAGAAACTCAGTGGCAGGGGCCCAGCAACCTGGGTAGGACAAGCCCTGTGAGGAATTTTGATTTGTCTTAATAATCTGGGAGATGCCCCCAGTGATGGGAGGAAGGCTCCCTGAAGTTGTCAAGTGGATTTGGATTTCTCAGTGGAAAGAACTCTATAGCCGGCCAACTAGAGACAAAAAGACAGATGAGAGGCAGATGACAGATGCTGCTCCACAGATGGCGTTCAGGTCCTTTCCTGGGTAGGAGGGGGACTCCTGGTAGGAGGCTGGTAACCTTTTTATGTCTTCTAAAGCCCCTTCAATGGGCAGCGCCTATGGCTCAATGAAGTAGGTTACTGGCCCCATATATTGGAGGTGGTGGGTTCAAACCCAGCCCTGGCAAAAATCTGCAAAAAAAAAAAATCCTTCGGAAACAGCCATGCATGACCAGCATTGTCTTATGGTTGGAACATGAAAGTTAATCATGAACAGAAGGTTAAGCACAGTTTGCGAGTATCTGACTCTGGTGGCCCCAGGCCCAAGGCAGGCTCCCCACTTCCTTGTTCAGAGTGGTTAGGGTCTGGTGTGGGTCAAAATGGCTGCCCTCTGCAAAGTCCTTCTTTGCCTTATTCCTACGTCACTAACATTCAAGAATCATCCACTTAGAGAAACAATTCCCTAGGATTTAACTACATCTGTGTTCACACCTCCCTCCTCTTACTTATAAGCCAAGTGCATTCAGTATGGTATTGATAACTCCAGAATGCAGTTTTCTTAAGCAAGGAAGGTGGGGTTGTCCTGGAGAAATTGCTAAAAGAATTGAGTGATAAGCCTTTAGCTCACAGTCTGAGACAATATCGGTATTAAATAAATGTTAATTTTCTCATTCAATATAAAATGCATCCCTCTTATGGAACTGTAGTTTCATAGAGGAGTCCAGAGATAGTGAAGTTAAAAAAAGAAGGATGGGAATCAATGCAGGCTGAACACTCATATTCACTTGGTTATTGTCCTGGGCGTCTTCCCCTAGTGTCATCTAGATTTCAATGAAGCAGTCTCACTTCAAAGTTTATTTTATTTTTAGCATCGCTCCTTACCTCTGTGCCAAGAATGAGTTCATTAATTGCAAAAACAAACACAAGATTTCTATAAAGAATCCCAGCTTTTCACTTCACAGCCTTAAATCTTTTTTCATTTTTAAATTGGGGAGTGGGGGTGAGAAACATCCTACAGTGAATGCTTTAATAGCAAAATTGTAAAGAAGGAAGATTTCTCATATTTTGGGAAAATAAAGGCACTAATGCTTGTTTGCCCTGTAAAAGCTTTTTATCATCTGTCAGGAATGGAAAGATAAAAGGATCAATCACAAGGAAAGGCATGCATTTTTCAAAGCTTTGTCTCTCCCCATTGTTCAGCTTTAGCTAGGGTATTAAAACAGCTTCCTATAAACAGTACTTATTCATACTGTTCACATTTTCATATAGCTTTCCTCCCATCTTCTATCTTTAAATGCAACGTCAGCTCAACAGTGTTATGAAGAAAACCCTTCTGAAATCACATCTTCTTTTTTTTCACACCTCAAATATATGTCTCTGAGCCCTGTTCCCTCATTGACATGCATTTAAAGACAATTCAGTCCTGGATTGATCAGCTGATCCATTGACACACAGCCCGCAGCTCGCTCCTGCCATTGTTTCTCTTTGTTGCTAGTGGTCCTTTGTTTGAATCCTGCAGCATCAGCCCCAATTGCTATAACTGATTGGCTGAGCCATGTCATAGGGAACAAAATAACAAAGGAAGAAAAATATGAACAGTTAGTGAAAGAAGCCCTGGGAAAAAACGTCCATAAATGTAGTGCACCCAGATACAGCAGTGCTGGTGAAATCCTAACCAGGAAAGAATAAACCAGGTGATGGCGTCTTTATTTTAATGCTTGAGAGGTGAATTCAAGGAGAGACATTGTGTTCCAAGGATGACAAGCCTTCAGATGATCATTTTCTAAGGTCATGGGGGAAAAGTATCAGGTGTGTGCATGCACATACACACACGTGCAGATAATACTCAACCTAAACAGCCATCATACTTTGAGCTCTTTAGATAATATGGTAATGGCTATGTTAGAGTAGTCTACACAGATAACAGTAATCAAATTCATAAGTGCAGACTGGCTGCGCCTCTGCTGATATTTGCTTATAAATTTATTTGAGTGGATTATTTCAGAATGCAGCATTTATCCTTTGCCACGTATTTGAATAGGATCTAATAAAATTTCTACTTTGTATGCAGTTTATATGTATGCATAAGGAAATCAAAGCCTTTTAAATCTTGGGCTTGGAAAGAACCTTGGAGGTCAGCTAATTCTGCTACCTTGTAATGATTTGTTTGGGAAAAGCAAGGTTATCAAGTCCTGTCTATTGCTAATTCACATGTGATAACTTGGGCAGGAGCTTAACATCTGGGGATGTTGATGGCAAGTCATGTAATAAGCTTCAGAAAAAAAATGTTAAATCAATAAAAGATCATTTTGAGGTAGGAATCTTTTGCAAGAGAGTACAGCATTTATATTTAATTAAATGAAGAGATTTCCTTCAAATGTCACTATTTACACCTAAAGTGGGCTAATATGTTAAGACTGTCTTCCCTTCTCTCCTTCCCTCTTTGCCACTGTCCCTTTTCCTCCTTACCTTCCTTCTGTAAGATAAAAACTAGTTAAAAGGTAATTGTAGAATCAATCTCCTGAATTGCTTAGAATCATGCCAAATTAAGTTAGTTAGCCAAGAAATGAGGCTGAAGAGACAGAGGATTAAAGCTCGACTGCTCTACATAAAAAAATTAACACAATTTGTGTGTGGATACACTCACCTGGGAGATGGGGGAGAAGATATGAGCAATTGCACTATGAAGAACTCTCAGAAGCTAGAATGAACTGCAGATTTTTATGACCAGTTACATTTCATTTTTTAAAATGTTTCTGGGAAGCATTATAATACAATGCCTTTCTGTTTCATCAAGACTTTAATAAAGTATGCTCATATTAAATAATTTGGGTTAAGTGGAGTTGAATGAAAATAAAACAAATAAAACCTGTATTTCATCTCTGAACTGGTACAGTGGAGAGAGAAAAATTACAGATAAAAAGAAATGATTATGATTTCAGCAGAAATTAGTCAATAACTTTTACTGAAAAAAACAAACAAAAAAAGGGGCAAACATTGTGTTGTGAACTTTCACAGATTTTCTCCTTTACTCTGTGGAGAGGAATGATTATTTTACTCACATTCTAAATTGAGGGAAGAGAAGCAAAAATAAAGCCACTTCTTTAAAATCATAAATCAAATACAAATGGGATTGAAACTCAAGGATTAAGATACTGATTACCAAAAATAGATAGATGATAGATGGACAGTAGATAGATAGATATTTGTTAAGTCAATACTTTTTTCCAATTAAATATGTGGGTTGTTCTGACTCCAAACAAATATCATTGGTGTATTCTGTAGATATTGTTGTATTCTGTAGATCATTGGTGTATTCTTTAGATATTGTGTTGTAAATCATGGCTGTTGAACTGTTTCCTCTGTAATGTGACTCCACACACATTATATGCTCCACACACATTGGACCGGTGGGTTTAATGACTGACCTAATCTTTACCGTTCTGACAGATGGCAGTGTGAATGCCCAGGAAGCACTGGTAAAGAATTTTAAAGAGCTTTTGCTTGTGAAATAAACCCAAAGTGTACAACAGTAGGCAGTGCTGCTTCTTCCACTCCATTTCATGCGACTCCAAATAAGTAGATCCTACCCACACATGCCCCAATCTGTTTTTGCCCTAGACAGAAACCCAGTGTGTTAAATGCCAAATTACTGGTTACCTAGGAAACACAAGAATTGCTATTGATCATAGTGGCTCTAGAATTGTCTCAGTAAATTAAGCAGGAAGTTTTTTATAGGTTATGTTTATAATATCTTTTTCTATTTACAGATACTACACACATCAAAAGATTCACCACTGTAAAAATTTGTGATCTTTTCCAAAGGAATATAATTTATCTAAAAAAATTCTTTCAAAAATTCAGTAAATGTGACTAAACTTCAAAGAAATTCTACAAAAGTAAAAAGAGAAATGCAAGATGTCAAGCACTATCTCCATTTTAAAAAATGAACACATTTGAGTGGAGTTGTCTGCTTTCTTGAAACACACTCACACACACACACACACACACACATCCACACACACAACAGGTCTCAAGCAGACCAAGCTGAGGGTTCAGGAAGCCAGGAAAGCTAGAGTTCAGGAGACAGAGAAGGAAAGAGGATAAAGCTGGGGAAGAGAACTCTAGAGGTCTGGAGAGGGTTTCCTTATGTGTTTCTTTGAGCCTGATAAGCGTTTGCATAACAGGAAAGACCTAAGGTAGAAAATTACCACAAGGAAGGATGAGGGAATCTGAGCAAAGCTCACACCAAGCTGAAAACAGTACCCATCACACCAGAGAGGAAAACTTACCGTTCATGAGACAGTAATTAGAATACTAACATGGGGTTTATTTTCTGGGAGGGGAGAATTAGTTCTAGACAAAATGCTTCTGCAGTCATTCCTAAAAAGATTCACATGTACTTTTTAAACTAACTACGTCTCAGAACAAAGCTCAAAAACATTTTCATTATTACGGAAATAACCAGCATCTATTATGGTAAAATGTATGATGATTGACACCTCATTAAAAAAATGACAAGGTATTTAAAAAAGGACATTTAAGAGGGTATTACATGTATATTCTGTATGTTCAGAAGTGTTGAGGATATGGTGGGTATGTTAAATAGAAGCATGGAGACATAAATGTCTCAAATCAAATTTCTAGAGGTAAAGATGTTCTACCTTAACATCTATTATTTAAAAAACCTCCTGATATTAATAGTAGATTACAAATTAATGAAGAAAAACTGATAGCTTGAAGGCGGCGGCAGCAGAAGCAATCCATAAAGAGATGCACACACAAGGAATTAAACAGACAAAGAGACAAAACAAAAAGAGTGTTAGTGAATAATGAAACAGTTAAACACACATGTAATCAGAGTTCTGGAGCAAAAAGAATGTGCAGGAAAATAAACCTTTGAGGGAAATAGTGCATCTCAAATTTTGGCTTTGATAGAAACTGTAAACCTATTGTTCTTGAACTTTAGTGAATCACCAAGAACACCAAGTACAAAGAGTAAGAATGACATGTAAAGCATATCTCTGCATAAAACTAGTCATAAACAGAGTATTGAGACAATCCTTTTAAAAGATCAAGAAAAAAAGACATCACACAATGAAGACATAAAAACGGCAGAGAACTTTTTTTGAAACAATACAACAGGATGTGTATTGAAAGGAAAAACACCAATCAACTTAGAATACTTTACCCATCAAAAATATCTTTCAAACATGAAAGGGAAATAAAGACATTATCAGAAATACAAAAAGCTAAAGAATCCATCACAAGCAAAGTTGCAAGAAATGTTACTTTAAAGAGAAGAAAAATGATAGTGAATAGAAACCAGGGTTTACACAATGAAGAGAAGAGCATGATAACTGCACAGATAAATGTAGAGACTTATTTCTTATTATTTAAATTTCTTGAAAAGATAATTGAATGTTTTAAGCAAAGTAATAGCAATGTACTTTGGAGATTATAATGTGTTGAAGTAAAACGATGGCAACAATAGCATAAAAGTTGGAAAGAGAAAAAAGGAAATATACTGGGCAGCACCTGTGGCTCAAAGGAGTAGGGCACCCGCCCTGTATGCCAGAGGTGACAGGTTCAAGACCAACCCTGGCCAAAAACTGCAAAAAAAAAAAAAAGGAAGTAAGTATACTGCTGTGAAGTTTTTATGTGTATGTAAAGTAACATAATAACGTACTATCACTTTAATATGCATTCCTGTAAGTTATAGATGTATACAATAAATTCCATGGCAGCTACTCCACATGAAGAATTATAGTTGATGAGCCAACAAGGGTGATAAAAATAAATCAAAGAACACATAATCCAAAAATATGAAAGGAAGGGGAAACAAAGAACATATAGGGCAAAGAAAAAAGAAATAAAAAAGTTTCTGTTATGGGACGGTGCCTGTGGCTCAAAGGAGTAGGGCGCCAGCCCCATAAGCCGGAGGTGGTGGGTTCAAAACCAGCCCTGGCCAAAAACTGCAAAAAAAAAAAGAAAAGTTTATTTTATGCAAGATGAATAAGTTCTACAGACATGCAACCTTGTACCTACAGTTAACAGAACTGTATTGGGCACATAAAATTTGTTAAGAGGGAAGATCTCAGGCCGAGCGTGGTGCCTCATGCCTATAATCCTAGCACCCTGTAATCCTACCACTCTGGGAGGGTGAGGTGGGAGGATCCCTTGAGCTCAGGAGCTGGAGTCCAGCCTGAGCAAGAATGATACCCTGTCTCTACTAAAAATAGGGCAATTAGCCAAGTTTTGTGGTGGGCGCCTATAGTCTCAGCTACTCAGAGGCTGAGGCAGGAGAATTGTTTGAACCCCAAAGTTTCAGGTTGCTGTGAGCTAGGCTGACACCACAGCACTGTGGTCTGAGCAAGAAAGGGAGACTCTATCTTAGAAAGACGGGCTGTATCTCAAGTATAGTATTCCTACCACCAAAAAAAATGCAGGAGAGGATTGCAAAGAAATTGCTGGAGGTAAAGAACATATTACCTTTATTGTACTCTTGGTTTCATGGGTATTTGCATATGCCCAAACTCATAAAATCATATATTATATGTTACATTTGTGCAGTTTTTAAAAATCAATTACACCTCAATACAGCTGTTAAAAAAATAAGCGAGTAAAAATATTATCTATATAATTAAAACAAGATTTGGAAGAAGGATACTACATATACCAAGGTAGAGATGGAATTGAACTGTGCCTCCTTCTAAGATGCAGATTGGTAAAGAGGGACATGATTAACAGCTATGTGGAAATCCATCCACTTGAGGTAGAATTGCACTGGAGAGCAAGTGAAGGGAGCACGTAGAAAAGATTCATTGCAGGAACATACCACAGACTGTCTGACCAGAGAGACAAAATAAATAATCTCAAGAAAGAGGTCAGTAAATTGGGTCTGTCTCAGTTAGAGCAGAGATGGGGCACTTCATTTCATTCCCTGCCACCATCACCCCCTTAACTGCAGGATTTTTCAGTGGTGATGATGTTCAGGTGTTCAGGAAATATATATTTTTTCATTTCACCTATTTTTTACTGAAATCTCAAGAAATGCCTATTCTAATTTAGATGAGGCAGAACCATGCCACCTCAGAGAAGAGAGATACACAAAAGAAAGAGAAGAGGGAACACAGCTGGACCTCATCACAAGCTCATGATCTAGAGCAAGTTTATCTGTCTGAATCTAAAGTTTCTTTTTGTTAAAAAATGGGTAATGCTTACCTCACTTGCTTTCTGTGAAGATTAAATATATACACATATATGCAATATTTAACATAATATCTGGCATATGATAAATGCTTTCTAATTGCTAAGCATTAGCTTAAGATTTCAGAAAGGAGACTTCAACAAACAAAAATATATTTTGCTTTGCTCTGGATTCTCAAAATTTGGAAGCAAAGTCTAATTATGACAGATCATATGAAAATCTTGATTAGAGTTAACTAAACTGGAGAAGCCAATCATTATGATCTAACTTTTCTTTCTTAATCCTCATTAAAAAGTTTACCCAGGGACAGTGACAGTGATTTTCTGTTAAGCATCACAAAAACATCAGAATATAAAACAACCAGCCTGATCAATGATGCCTTTTTTTATCTCCTGTAGCATTATATTAAGAGATTATCCATATAAATAAGGCATATTCTCAGACCAAGATAAGTTTAGGTGGAAAACACTGATTTCTATTTTCTGATATTTGTACAATATACTTGAATCAATCGTAGAGGGAAAATTTGATTTAAGAGTTAATATTAAAATATTAATAAAATTATCTTTAAATAAATAAATAGAGAGTGGTAGGTGTAAACCTAGTCATAGAAATAAATTATATTAAATATTAATGTTCTGACCATCCCAATTTAAATGCAGAGATTATTGGAATACATAGAAATGCAAAATTTAAATCTACATGCATTTTACAATAAACCTAGTGCAAATACAAACACAAATAGGTGAAAAATAAAAACAAAATAAACAAAAACAAAATACAAGAATAATTAGGCTAATACAAATCAAAAGATATTGGAGTATCTATATTGATATAAGACTATCTACAATTTAGCATGAAGACTTTCTTGGAATTAAATAAAAAGTTTTAAAAAGAACACAAGAATCTTAAATGTTAAAACACGAAATAATAGAGCTTCAAAATACATGAATACAACTTTATTGACTAGCAAGAAAAAAATATTAACAGAAAAATCTATAAATAAAGTCAAAATTTAGTATTTCTCCCAGAGTAACTAATAGGAGAAATAAAAAGATAATGAACAAGAATATGATAGGCTTGAGTCATACTGTAAACCAACTAAATGATAGAAAATCTGAAAACACCCCAAGTCAATTATACCTCAATATAGCTGTTAAAAAAATCAAATATTTGGAAATTTAATATTATTTTTGTTCAAAGTTCATGATACAAAGAAAAACTCAAAGGAAAGTTAGAAATTAATTTGAACAGAATAAAATTAAGAATATAACATATCAAAATTCAAATTATGCAGCTAACACAACACTTACATGGAAATTTATAGCACTGAACACCTTAATAAAAGGAAGGATTCAAATAACTTTAGTTTAAACTATATGAACAAGAAAAGGAAGAACAAACGAAATAGAATACGTAATAGAAAGAAATTGATGCATGTTTTAGTGAAATTCAATGAAATTGAAAGTAAAACACACTTAGAAGTAGAGAAACTCAAGAGAACGAAACCTGTTGTCTTGAGAAAAATCAGTAACATTGATCTAGCTGGTCTTATCCAGAAACAACATGAGTTGGGCACTGTGGCTCAGGCCTGTAATCCTGTAACTCTGGGAGGCCAAGACAGGTGGCTTGCTTGAGCTCAGGAGTTCAAAACCAACTTGACCAAGGAGACCCCATCTCTACTAAAAATAAAAAAATAGCAGGATGAGGTGTGGTGGTGCATGCCTTTAGTCCCAGCTACTTGAGAGGCTGAGGCAAGAGGATTGCTTGAGCCTAAGAGTTTGAGGTTGCTGTGAGCTGTAATGCCACAGCAATCTAGCCTAGAGTAACAGAGTGAGAGGCTGTATCAAAATGAAAAGACACAAATTATCTTGGAGCTTCAAGTCAGTACAATAAAATAAGAAACATAAGTAAAAGACATTCATATCACAAAAAAGTAAAATTTTATCTTTTTGAATAGTTAATAATCATTTATGCAGAAAACTCATATGGAACCTGCAAAAGTGCTACTAGATCTCGTAAGTAAATTTGACGAGGTTGTATGATACAAGATAAGTATACAAAAAAAAAAATTAGTTGTATTCATGACATATGTAGACTACTGAATATTGAAATAAAACAAAATATCATACACAACAGCAGATCACTTACCGGAAAAAGAACTTGTGTCCAGAATGTAAAAAAAAATTTGGTTAATGTATCATCAAGCTCAATCATAAGAAAATAAACCACTCGAAAACAGAAAAGGAAGTTTTTAACTCACACACTGCTGATGAACAATAGCATATTGTTGTACGAAACAATCTCAACATCATTAATCATTTGGAAAATGCAAATCAAAACCACAATAATATACCACTAACATGCCTATTAGAAAATCCAAAATTCGTCTGTATGTTGTGGCACATCCCTATAATCCTAGCCCTATGGAAGGCCAAAGTGGGAGTATCGTCTGAGGTCAGGAGTTCAACGGTAGGCTAAATAAAAGCCAGATTGGGTCTTCTCTATAAAAATTAGAAAAACTAGCTGGGACTGGTGGCACTTGCCTGTAGTCCAGCTATTCAGGAGGCTGAGACGGTAAGATTGCTTGAATCTAGGAGTTTGAGGTTGCTGTGAGCTATGATGGTGCTATTGTACTCTACCTTGGGCAACAGAGCAAGACTATTTCAAAGTAAATAAGTAAAAAGACTGATGAAATCGTGACAGAAAGGATTCAGTGGTTGGCTGTAGGGAGGGGGATACTATAAAGAACATAAGGAGACTTTAGGAGGTAATGAACAGGAGGAAACTTTGGAGGGTATAGGTATTTATTATCTGCAACCATACTGATATTTTCATGGGTGTGTACATATGTCAAATTTTATCAGGTTTTACACTCTAAATATGCGCAGAGCAAAGTCAGGGACAGTTTCCAGAATTAGAATCACAGAACATACACCTCTGTTTTACCACCATCATTAACATATTCATAATGAGAAGCTAAGAAAATACTTTATTACCTTAATAAATGATGATCAATTTGCAATCCAGGAAACTATCTGGATTTAGCATATGCAAGTTGATGTGTGTGTGTGTGGGGGGTGGTGGTGGTGGTGGTGTATACATTCATGTAAGGTACAAAAATTAAACATTGAAGTAAATTGAATAATAGCAATTGAATAAATTGACATAATAACATTCAATAATTGAATAATAGCAATTGAATAAATTGACATAATAGCAAATCACCCGATAAAGGTGACATTCATTTATTTATATATGTATATTATATTACATATATCCATGTGGCATAAGATGTTTTTAATTTTTGAAATAGGTTTCAGCATAAATTCCATCTCACAAAGTTATTGTTGGGAAAATTAAATGAGTTAATGCATTTAAAGTATTTACAGTATTAACTGTCCTGAGATAAGTAATTTCTTTAATGCTACACATTATTTCTGGTCAGAATTATTTCCTTTACGTATTCATAGTGATTTTTAAAATATAATCAATGAACATTTTGAAGAAATTTTGGTCTTCACCTCTCAATCCAACAATGACTAGTTAATAGTCATCTCAGTATCTTTTTTGTGAAGTTAATACTTTAAAATGTTAAATGTACCCACAAAGGATGTATGCTTTACATTATCTGCAGTAAGTTTTTTTCCATGATGATACAGTTCCTTTGAGATTATTCCTTTCATTTTATTGCCTTTCCACTTACTTAATTTTAAATTATAAGGAATTTTTAGCATAAATGAAATTGACCTTAAAACCTCTCAAATGTAGCAGGTATCTATCTGGCTAAAGTTCAGGAATATATACATACCATATATATTCACAGTTGGTGTGAGAGAAGAGACATTGATTTATAAAAATTAACCAAAGCTAATTCAAAATATCGTTTCATTATTTTAATTCCTAATTTGTCTTAGGACTTTTCATTGTCTTGTCCTGGAAGAGGCCGTCCATAAATAAAACAAACCTTTCTTTAAAATGTATTAATATAACCAGTCGGGAAGCTGGAAAATAAACATCTATGGCTGCAAATCAACTCATCATAATCTAAATAATAAGGTGAATAAGGTGTACTAATGGTAAATTCAGTGTCTGTATAGAACGATGATAGACTTCTTAAAGAAGAGAACGTATTTGTCTTAATCACTGGCCGTGGACTTTGCCTCTGTGTCTTGCTTTGTGTATATGAATGTGTGTAATGTGTGTGTGTGTGTGTGTGTACATACTCATATAAAGAGAGTGTCTACACACAAACAAACTAGGAATATGTTAATATGTCCATATATAATTATATAGAGATATATCTATGCCTATTTTTTATAGGCATTATTTATACTACCTTTGAGTACTAATTGGGTACATTTGCGTGCAATGCATGTACACTTTTGTATACATATGTGGATTTATGCATGTCATGGTTTGATTCTATTTATGTCCATGGAACCAATAAAACATTTTAAATTTATTGTATATAGGCATGTAAACTATATGTGAATATTCTTTTATGTGGAGAAAACTATGGTAATTAGAATTGGTTAGGCAGGATAAAAGAGGCAAATGCAAAATTGTGATGCGTGCACTTGGTCAATGCAAATTTTGCAAACTGTACATAAATTTTGTAGACCTAAATGATTTTTGAAAACTGTTTCCACGGCTGTTTATGTCTCATGTGGAAATCTAAATGGGATCTTACAGGGACTGAATTAAAGAATTTAGCTGTTGTCAAATATTGCTGGTCTCTGCTTTTTAATTTTTTTTCCCCTCAGAGTTCTCTTGCCTTTAATACATGTTTAGACTTAGTAGGTCAAAAGTAGAACTCTCTAGCTAATAATTTTTCTTGCTATTGTGCAAAGGAATTCTTTAATGCTTACATGGTTGACTTTTGCCGTTGAATGCTGTGCACTGCAGTTTCTCTTTGAAATGAATGATCTTTTTTGTTTCAAGGTAAACAATTTTCAGCAGTGTTTTCTTTCACATTGTTAGGAGTCATCCTATGGCTTAAATGTATAAGGGATTTAAAAAAAAAAATCACTGCTGAGAACAACTGACTGTTTGATCCTCAGGGCTTCCTTTCCCTTCTTCTTCTTGTTTTCTTTTGTATTTGTCTTAGCCCCTGTCTGTCCTCTGTGACACAACAGGATATGACTAGCTGGTGCCTCTCACAGCGGAAGCAATTTAATCTTTGTTAGAAAAGTACTCTGTTTTTCAGAAGTCACATAAATATCTTAGGAAAAACCTTTGATTAAATTGTTTTGCCAGCAGTTAGAATTCCCCGATGACATACTTGCTTTGTGTAGCATTTGGAAAATTGTCTCTTTTCCCTTTAGAGGATATAATGAGGCTCAATTTTTCCCTATATGTGCATGCTTTGTTCTTTAAGCATTTTTAATAGAATGAATCATTTTCAGTAGTTCTGAACTTACCTGCCACTATCAAAGCCCATTATTGTTCAGCATTTTAAGCAGCAGAGATAATAGTATTTTTTAAACTTCCAGTTGGCTCTCTGTCTTCTGGACGATGAATTGAAGGTTGTGTACATCCTAAACAGCATTCCACCTCACTGTATCATTTCTTCCATTAAACAAGACTCTATGTGCATGTTACAGCTGGGTGAAGGGATTTGGCAAGAGATCAGTATTCACCAGCTGAAAAAAGGAGATGCTAGCTGCTGAGAACCTAGTGTAATTTTCTTTTTTTTTTTTTTTTTTATTTTTTATTTTTTTTTTTTTATAATTTATTTATTTTTTTATTGTGGAGAAGGGGCAGGGAAAGAAGGCGGGGGAAGAGGTGAGTGACAGGGTCAGGCCAGTGGCATGGTACCACATTGGCTGTATCTAGGTAGAGGCAGTT
>CAUYPK010086658.1:0-17771 GCA_963574355.1 Loris lydekkerianus | reverse complement strand
ATGAGTCTACTTTAAACTGTAATATCTTAGTGAATATTTGTTCAATTTAATCAAAATAAGAGCCATTTGAATCAGTGCACTTTTGCCAACGTAACACAAGTCGATTAATTCTGTCGGCATAAAAATTGGGTGCTCGGGATTTGATGAAGTCAATGAAGGCCATTTTTGCTAGGTCTTGATTGGCAAAGGTTCTACCGGTGAGAAAGTTATCGAAGTGCTTGAAAAGATGGTAGTCGGTTGGCGAGAGGTCTGGGGAGTATGGTGGGTGGGGCAGAACTTTGACACTCAATTCCTTTAATTTTCGGACGGTGATTTGTGAGACGTGCGGCCGGGTGTTGTCGTGGAGCAGGATAGGACCTCTTCTGTTGACCAGTGCTGGCTGCTGCTGACGCAATTTTTGGTACATTTTGTCGATTTCCTCACGATAGGACTCTGCTGTGATGGTTTGGCCTGGTTGCAGAAAGTTATAGTGAATCAAACCAGCCGCTGACCACCATCCAGTAACCATGATCTTTTTTTGGTGGGGTTTCGCCTTTGGGAAGTGCCTGGGTGGCTCATGGGTGTCCAACCACTGTCCTGAAAGTTTCCTATTGTCGTAGAGAATCCACTCTTCATCACACGTGACGATCCGATCCAAAAAAGGATTATTTTGGTTGTGCAAAAGCAATGAAACAAACCTCGAAACGTGACAATTTCTGACGATCGTTTAAATTGTGGGGCACCCACTTTTCGAGCTTTTTTACCTTTCCAATACGTTTTAAACCATCAAAAACTGCATGGGAGCTGACACCCAGCTCTTCTGCCATCCCACGCACCGTTTGTGATGGGCCAGCCTCCACCAGGGTCCTCAAATCCTCGTCCTGGTTTACTCTAGATTGACCACTTCAGGGATCATCTTCGAGGCTAAAATTTCCGGAACGAAATTTCGCAAACCAACGTGGAACAGTCGTTCATTAACACTATCATTGCCAAATGCCTGGTTAACTTTTCGGGCTGTTTTGGCAGCGCTTTGGTTCAATTTGAATTCGTAGAGAAAAATTGGCCGAAAATCGCTTAATGACATCATATAGTAATGGGCTGAAAAGAATAAAAAAAATTAAAAGTAGGAAAAAAATGAACAGCATCAATGTATAGAGTACAAAATTATCCATTGATCAGTATATACCATGACACAGTAGAATATTTATTGAGATATGGAGCTACAAAAACACATGACATTAAAACGGACAAAACTTTTGAAACAACCTAATAATAATTATGATGCTGTATTGAAATGAGCCTTGCGTTAACTGACTTGGTACTTCAACCTGTATTACCATTTCTTTTCCCTCTACTGTTGCAAGTTGCTTTTCACTCATTCAGTTTTTAATAGTTCCCTCCCGTGTCTACAGGGAATAAGAAGGTAAGGCACAAACCCTACCTTCAAGGAAATTTTGTCATTTTAAAGTTCAAATATTATGTTTGAGTTTTTAATCACAATGACACGGTCAGACATTACTTGTCTGATCTGTTGTACCATAACTTGAATCCGTTCACACACACAGAGCAGTTTTCTGTGGTAAAGACGAGCTGCCTTTGCAGGGCCTTTTGCTGTTTATAATTTTGCTCATAGCTCTTCCTGGTCTTAAGAGTTTGCTCAGAGATCCTTTGCTGTTTCCTGGCCTGGGCTTGGCATGCTAGCCTTCTTCAGCCTACCTTCAGACTGCAGCTTGCACATGGGGACAGGAAGCCCCAGTCCAGTCCATGAGAGCATAGGCAAACACGTCACAGGTCCAGCAATGATGGAGGCACATGTGGAGAGCATGCAGCCGTCAGCGAACATCGGGACCATAGGTGGTCTGGGGCCACCCAGCACAGGGGGTGGCACAGGACAGGGACCTTCAGATGTCGATGGACAGGTGTGGGAGTGGGCAGGGTCTGACATGTGCCCTTGTGCTCAGAAGAAAGAGAAGACGGTATTTGCTTTGTTTATAAGTGAATCTCTCTGCACACTTGAGCACACTTCACCACGCCTACGGGGACTAAGAAAAGCCTGTGCAGAGGTGCTGGGTTGGGGCTTGTGCAGGCTGAGGGGGGCCCACTGGGCACAGCCAGGGCTTGACCTCCTTCACAGTGACTTGCTAGTTCGGTTGGAGAGGAAATATCCCATTGAATGCTGGGGTGTTCTTACTGCTATGCAGAACATTAGGCTGCTTTTCAGGTGGCAGCGAGGGCTTTCTGCCTCTCCTTGGCAGCGAACCCTGTCTCTATAGAGATCTATGCCTCTTGTGAGTAGGAGTGAAGCTGGAACACTCTCCTCACATCTTATCAGCTGTGCATGAGGACAGCAACAGTGGCTTTGGTCAGAGAGGGGGGGTTTGCCAGGGTGGGGCTTTGCTCGCCTGTCCCTGGGTCAGCTGAGGTGGACACAGCTGCTGAGCCGCAGGAGAGGCACTTGGTGCTGGATGCATTGCCCCCATCATGTGCTGTGTGCGGCCTGTGGGGACAGTTCCTTGGTGGCTGTCGGAGAATTGCTGTAACTTTGTCAAAGAGGCAACAGCATGAGTCCCAGGCTGTCAGCATTGTGGGTGATTTCAGTGGGTACCTCCTCGTCACCCAGAAGAGAACTAGCTAAAAGGAGAAAGTGCTTACATGACAGACTCACTTTCCTGCACCAGTGGGCTACTATGGAACCCTGTAATGGGGTGCCAGCCCTGCCACCCTCAGGAGCGTGGCCACCAAGGAGCATGGCCCCATTTCTGCTGCTCCTAGGAGAGGCCTTGTGGGGAGGCCTATCTGGCCAAAGCCACCTGACACCACTAACTAGGACACAATTTGAAGTAATTCTGCCCTTTCTGAAGTTAGTTTGGACATTCCACTTAGTCTTAAGAGTTGAGTCAGGCTACTCCGAATATTATTTACCTTAGTTCAATGCTGTGTCTTTTTTTAAACAAGGAACTGAATCTGTAGCTTTTTTCGCTCTAAAATCATTGCACACTAGAGCTGGAAGAGAGATGCCTGGTTTTTCACTGCTTCATTTTGCAGAGGAGCTGTGAACTGCAGCGGCCACAGCACAGGCGTCGGGGACCTGTAGCTTTGGCATCTGCACAGCTTTTTAAGTCTCAGTTTCTTTCTTTCTGGAAAGGGGAGCATAGCTGTAGGGATGACATGAGGTGGCAGGCAGCGTGGGTGTCATATTGCTGTGATTGTCACTAGCCCACCTAAGTTAATGGCTCTGCCTGTGCTGGGAAGACAGGTACAGCTTTGGTGGACAGTCCACAGCCAGCCATCCCCAAAGTGGCTCCCTGTGCTGTACTGGTATAGTCCCCCTGTAGGGAAAGTGACCAAGGGCTCTCTATTCCTTCTCTATTTTCTATACTGGGACACAGAGGGGAAGAAAATAACCTTAAAATCCTCCACAAGACCTGACATGATTTTAAAACTAGATTCTGCCTCATTCCTGTGAGACTTGTGGAATGTCCTTAATCTCTCACATCATTTCCTGCACCTGTGAAATGAGGATAGCATGAAAGCTTGCAGGCGCTGACAGGTGGGAGTCATCTAGTGACATGCAGGTGCTTCATGCAGTGGTCACACACGGCCAGCGTTTCTGACTGCGGTGTTTCTAGCTGCAGCCTAATTGTCATCAGGAGAACTGTGGGAAATTGAGGATGCAGTCTCTTTCCACCTGAGCACTGGGACTCCTCAGTCACAACCTGCCATAGACCATGGTGAGGGGCTTCCCCAGGGAGGGTTGGCGCACCTGTGACTAGACACCCTGCTTGCTTTTCCTTCCTAGTTTCTGGCTCTTGACCTAGGCACAGGGTAGATGCCTAAAAAATAAATGAATGCAGAAAGATTAGGCATTCCGTGACCTTTCTGGACTCTACAGGTTCCAGATGCAGTCTTTGGTTCTAATCACACCGGCTTGCTGGCCGGCCTGACACCTGTGCCCCAGAACGGCTCTGACCCTCCAGGGAAGTCGTGGAGAACCCATGTTGGTAGTGCCCTTCCTTACCAAGACATCCTAGGGCAATTTAATCAGCATGGTGTGATTTTCTTATGCACCATATCATGATTTTAATACCTTTTCCAAAAAGAGAAATTCTTTTTTTTTCTTTTGGCTGGGTCTGTATAAACATGTGTTTGACATAAATGCAGTAAAATTAAAGTTAAATCCAGTTTCTAAAAGCTTATGAAAGCTAAATTATACTAGATCCCCACTGTGACTTTCTATTTCAGCCTTTAGAAGCTGGTACTCGGCTCACAAAGCCAGGGCCGCGTGAGGCCCCGGCAGGGGGTTTGGGGGTGGAGGAGGTGCGCGTGCTGCCAGCGGGCTCCTCTCCTGCTTTTTTTTCTTTGCAATTTATTTGCTAGCTTAATTCTGACTCCACCTTGCTTTGATTTTTACAGACGCACCCGAGTAAGAATCCCTTAACCCAGAATGGGTATGAGTTAGTGTTTAGGAATTTCCTCAAAAGACTGTTCTCTCAGTACCTACCTCTAAATCCACCCTCCCAGGGGGCTCACTGCGGAACGCGTCAGTACTTGGGCCTCTGCACGGTGTGTGTTACAAATGGGGTTTTATTCCCTCCCACTTTATGGCAAAGCGGATGTCACCCGGAGCTGAGCAAGTCTGCTTTCCGCTGCACTGGGCACCCAGAGCCCGGTGCTGCCCTAAGGCCCAGGAGGCCCAGCCCTGAGCCGCTAAGGTTCATCCACTTACTTTATCTGCACATTGAAAGTGACCACCTCTCTGGGCGGCGCCTGTGACTCAAAGGAGTAGGGTGCCGGGGCCTCATATACCGGAGGTGGCGGGTTCAAATCCAGCCCCGGCCAAAAACTGCAAAAAAAAAAAAAAAAAAAAGAAGAAGAAGAAGACGTGACCATCTCTGATATAGCTCCCAATAAGCCTAAGAAAATAGTTTGTATAAAATACCCCTGCCTTTCTGCGGGGAGATCCCCCAGGGCAGCGTCCCGGGAGCTCTCTGCACCCCCAGTCCCACGTTAAAGCCCGGCCAGCCTCCAGGGCTTGGAGCTTTGTCTCCCTCGGCCAGCACCTGCGAGATTCGGAGTCCGGCGGGGCTTCCAGCTCACCTGTGCGGAAAGAAGGACCGACGCCCGCCAGGTCCGCGCGCCCTCTCCGCCCCTCCCCCACCTCCTCCCCTCTCCTTTCTTTGGGTCCTGGGAGCACATACCCCCCACTCCAGCCTTATCTTGCCCTGGGTCCACTGCTCCGCATTCCCCACCCAGGGTCGGTTTTCTGTCTCCTATCCCCTTGCCCTGGATCCCGGCGCTCGTACCCCGCCCCCTCCTCTCCCCGCCGGGGGTCTCGGCGCTTACTCCCACCTTCCGCTCCTCCCGTCCTCGTCCGGGTCACAGGCATTCCCTACCCCTTGCACCTCCCCCTGCCCTGGGTCCGAGCTCGTCCGCCGCTCCCCTTCCCCCCACCTTGAGCCGGGGTTCTCCGCCCCCGCTGGCCGCCACCTGCCGCCCGCCGCCCGGCTGACCGCCTGCCCCCCTCCCCCGCGCTCCGCTGGCGCCAGCCGCTCGATGGGTCTTGCACTTTGATTATTTGTGTTAACAGTTAATTTAGCAACGTGGCCGCGTGTGCCAAAGCGGCCTCCACTTCCTCCCGGCTCCCAACAAATGGCACTTTTATGAGGGCCTTTCACAGCGCCCGCGGGCCGCCCCTCCCGCCCGGCCGCAGACCCCGCTCTGCCCCCGCAAGCGCCGGCGCCCCGCGGGCCTGGGCGCTGCGCCTCCGCGCGGGAAGGGGCTGTTGGGGCGACTCTGCCCCAGCGCCGCTCCGAGGCGCTGCCGGAGGGTTAATAGCCGCGCTGCGCGCCGAGGTCGGCGGTGACTGTGAGAAGGTCTCCCCTACAGGGGGCGCAGAGCCCCTGGCCGGCTGGCCCGCGGTCGGCATTATGCGGGGTACGCATGTAACAGAAACGCTTGTACCCCTTTAACGTTCCAAAATAAAAAAAAATAAAGTGAGAAGTGAAATTAAAAAACAGAAGATCTGTTTGGTGTCCTAGTGGGTGGCCACTGTTAAGGGATGTTTGGCAGGCTTCCCCTTCCCCCCCGCCCCCTTCACTAGCGCAGAGGATTTCTGATCCCTTGCAGTTCATCTGCTGACACCCCATTCCGGCCCCAGCTCTGATTTCCTCGACCTCCGGTCTCACAGCTGTGAGACGCCCGGGATGTCAGCTAGCAGTAGTGCGGCGTCTCCAAAGAACTACACCTGATATGCATCAGTTTTCTGAACTGTTTCCCTTTTCATTTCAAAGATTTTGATTTCTCCTGTGCTTAGATTTCTATCATAGATGAGGTTCCAGAACATTAATACAATTCAGGCTTTTACTTAGGAAGAAAACTCCAGCCATGTGTGTGATAAGCGTGTCCCTGAGCTGGCGAGAGAGGGACTCTGCAGATGTGGCATTCTAGGAAGACTCAGGAAGGGCCTCCTGATGTGCTGGGGGAGGGGCAGGTGTGAGCTAGCCTAAAGGATCACAGTCACCCTGAGTTTCGGTGACCTGGACGTTCCATTCTGCTTCACCACCACCCTAGAGGATCTGAGAGCAGGGTTTGCCCGGCTAAGGCCCCACTTCCTACCCCATCTGGAAGTTCACCCTTTTCCTGGCTGGTGGAGGCTGCACCCCTCCTGTTCTCAGGGCAGATCCAATGGATGGCTCCTTGGCGGTAGAGCTGCCTGTAGGGCTGGACCTGGGTGTGATGGGGCCTGAGCTGAGGCTGTCTTCTGCTTTCTCCCACCTGCACATATGCATTCACACTGAAGGGCTCACAGTAAGGCCCCACAGAGTCAGCTGTCCTTTGTCAAAAGTCCTCATACTCCCCTCAGATGAATGTGTTTTGGCCAACCACAACCCCTGAAGAGAAACAGAGGCATCTACTTCTGTGAGGGGAGGGGAGGGTGTGCCCTGAACAGTCCTCACAGTTAGTTCTAAAGCTACTTTTGTGGAGGTCACAGTGACCTCCAGTTTGCCAAATTCAATGACCACATCCTAATCCTCACTCCCTGTTAAGTTGCCTGGACTGTTGGACACAGTTGCTTAGTCAGACTCTCTGGAAACTCTTTGATCTCTGTAATCACCAGGCAGCCCCCTCACCCCCTTCTCCTCCCAGCTGCCTGCACATCCACAACCGCCCTGTATGGACAACTCTCAAATCTCCACGTTCACGGATACTCGCCAGGCCCCTATTTCTAACTAAATCAGGCATTCTTGAATGGTTGAATTTCATCATCTTATATGCAACATCTCCACTTACTTATTCAAAAAATAATGAGAAGCCATGTTCTTGGTATCAGGGAAACATAGTAAAAAAAAATCTAACTGTAAAGTCCCTGCCCTATTGGGGCCAGAGTGTGTGGGGGCAGTATTCCGGCTCAATCCAGCCCAACCAGGCTCCTTCCCGGACTCCTGGGAGCAAGCATTTGGAGTCAACTTACTTTCCCCTCATTTTTACTTCTTATACTTGCACAAGGACTGTTGGTTCTTCCTGGACGATTTATTTATAATCTATTCTTCCCTTCCCATTCTCTGCCATGTGGCAGTGGGATTGAGGTTCTGAATTCCTAAATTGTTCTGGTTTCTTCAAACCCTCCCTCTCTCTTGCTGCTAGAATACTTTCCAGAAAGTACAGATCTGATTCATTTAATCATACCATTCAACAAACAGGGATGAGAATCTCCTAAGTGGCAGGTGCTGGGCTGAGCTGAGTGTCAGAGAAGGAATGAAATGGCTTGGGAGGGAAATGTGCTGAACGGCACACTGAAATATAGTAGCCAGCAGCTAAAAGGGAAGTAGGATTGCCTACCATCATTAAGCCTGATATCCAAAGATCCCCATCACCGGCCCAGCTGGCTCCCTGAGACACTTTCCTCTGCTCACTGTCCTCAGCCTCTCCTGAGCTGCCTGCCTCTCCTGCTGCTCTGCTGTGCTCTCTGCCTTTTCTCTTTGTCTTCAGGACTCTTCATTTACCGTCACTGCCAGTCCTGATTCTTTCTGCCACTAAGACCAAGCTGGAATTTCACGTTTTCCAAGGAACTTTTTTAAATTCAGATTTCCCTAGTGGAAAATATTATCTCTTTCCCAAACTCTTACAGCATTTTATTTGGATGTCTTCCACGATATAGTCAGAGACGGCCTTGTATTAAAGTTATTTGCACTCCCTGCTAGCTATGACAGCCCTAAGTGCAGCCTTCATTCTTTACCTTTATCTGTGCAGTGACTGCATAGCACATCAGCCCACAGCAGCCAACAGGGAAGCTCTCCAAGGGAGCGGCTGATTGAGGGGTTCGTGGGGGAGGTAAACCTCTTTGGGTCCTTAGTAGGGGTCATATCCAGGGCGATTGATGGGATGAACACAGAATGTTTTTGAAAAGAGAGAGAGATTATGAAGATACAGGATGTTGACTGGAACCCACTAACAGAGGAGACAGCAGCATTATGGTCAGAGCAGAGGGCCTCTGAGTTGGAGAGGCTGGTATCTTCAGCGGAGTGTATTTTCAATAGGAATTCAAATGTGGTTGTGTCTGGGATCCCAAGAAAGGAAAAAGACTACTTTGGTTGAGATAAGAGGAATGACTACCCACAAGTCTCCTGGTGAAACTGGAGTGAGCCAGCTCAGAAGAATACTGACCCCAGGGAATAGTGGGAAATAAGGCTTAGATGCTTCTAGAAGTTAGCTTGATTTTTCTTTTTTTGTACAGACAGAGTCTCACTTTATCGCCCCCCAGGAAGAGTGCCGTGGTGTCACACAGCTCACTGCAACCTCTAACTCTTAGGCTTTTCTTAGGCGATTCTCTTGCCTCAGCCTCCCGGGTAGCTGGGACTACAGAAGCCCAAAATGCCCGGCTATTTTTTTGTTGCAATTTGTCTGGGGCTGGATTTGAACCCGCCACCCTTGGTACATGATGCCGGAGCCCTACCCACTGAGCCACAGGTGCCACCCGTTAGCTTGATTTTTTAACTACTTAACCAAGTACTATGACTTATTCCTCTACAATTTCTGCTGTTTATAATATGCACCCTGAATTTTTCTCATGCTCGTGGAGAATGAAAATGGTGGTAAAAGGCCTGGAGCAGAGGCACAGTTTCCTAGGGAAGAGCCACAGAGTCTGACACTTATAAGACATAGATCAGGGGGCCTGATCCTTGTACAGAATTGCCCTTCTCAAGCTGTGAATGAGGAAACCATGTCCTCAGTAGCACAACAGTGGCAGAGCTAGTCCTTACTGCTGATTATGATAAAAGAGGAATGCTGTACGCGGTGAACCTTTCTGGATGCTGTTTGCTGCAGGTACCTGGAAGCCTCCTCCCAGGGGCTTCCATGGGAAAGATGGGTATTGCTCCTGCCTTGGGAAGATCAGAGGGAAGGCAGACTCTGGGAGGGTGGGAGCTCTGTTTCTTCATGATTGACCGGCAAATGGTATGCCCAGAGGCACTGGCCAGCAGAGACTGTCTGCCTGCCTGATTTTGGGCCACCATCCTTAGGGGATGCTGAGGCTGAGGCTGCATGTGGAGTTCCCAACCATGAGTGACAAGGGACACAGAGATGCTGTGCTTGTCTTAGACGATACAAGCTCAGTTCTGGAGCCGGAGGTGAGTCAGATTTCCTAGAGTGACATGGCCTGTCTGGGTGGATTCTCATAAAAGGGGTTAAGAGGAAGGAGGAGGGGTTCCTGGGAGGGCCCAGAGCATGGCTGCAAAGCAGCGTGTGCCTCCCTCTGGGTCCTCACACAGGTGGTGACTCAACAACTTCCCAAATAAGTTGGTGGAAGCTTAGATACTTCGAGGACAGACACTTTATATTTAAGAACTGTCCTCAGCCTTGCTGCGGGGTGCTGGGCTGCTGTGTCTGCACCCACCCACCCCACACCCCTGCTCCGTTCCCTGCTGGCCTCTCTGGACCTTCTGTCCTCCTTTCTCTTTCCTACCAGCCTTTTTTCTTTCTTCCAGAGACACACATGCCCAGCACATGAAGTAGCATTAATTCTGGGTTAAAGCAGATTGAAAAACTGTTCCTCTTTAGTACCTGCTGCCCTCACTGAACAAGCTTTTCTTGGGGACACTGCCGGTGATGTCTTCCTTCACCCAGCTATAGTTCTACACAGGGCCTCTTAAGGGACTTGCCTCGAATCCTATTGTTCCTAAGTTGCTGGGGTTCTGGCTTCAAACCTTATGATTTTATCTTTAACCATCTTCTGCTAAAGTCTATCTTATCAAAAGGAAATTTAATATTGTGCAGCTTTTCACCGCCCGCATAGGTGGCTGATGAAGAAGGTCAGTATTTACAGCCCACCACAGGACACGGTGCTTCCTAAGGATGTCCCCGTTGTCCCCTGTGGGAGCATCCTGGAGCAGTGCACTGTGGGGTGGAGGGGTTTGGCTAACGCCTCCCTGGGTTGTATCTGGATAGACCAGGGGCCACTGGCAGCTCTCACACGTTTCTGTAGATGAGTAGAAACACTACAGGCTGGTTATACGTGAACTTCTTAGGATGGGCCCCTGTATCTGGTGTGGCTGTCGTGGAGGGCGCTGTGGTCTCACAGTGCAGGAAAGAGACAGAGGAGGCTGCCTCGGGCAGACGCTTTCCCCTTCTGTGGCCTGTGGTCTATAATGGAGGCTTGTGTGTGGTAACTCTGCGTGTGCTATGTGCACGACACAGGCCAAGAGATTTGCCTTTACAGACATTGGGCCCAGGTGTGTTAAGAAGGATCTGGTTGGGCAGCGCCTGTGGCTCAAAGGAGTAGGGCGTCAGCCCCATATGCCAGAGGTGGCGGGTTCAAACCCAGCCCCGGACAAAAAATGCAAAAAAAAAAAAAGAAGGATCTAGTGTCTGTGACTCTCAACATAAAGGTGTATCCCAGGGAAAGCTTTCACTGACTGACTTTCTGACTGAGGTAACAAAGCATAACTTAGTTTCATTTATTTATTTATTTAGAGAGTGTCTCATTCTGTTGCCCATGCTAGAGTGCTGTGGCGTCGTCATAGCTCACCGCAACACACCCACCACTATCCTGGCTAATGTTTTTTTATTTTTTAGTAGACACAGTGTCTCACTCTTGCTCTGGCTGGTCTCAAACTGCCTTGGCCTCCCAGAGGATTACAGGTGAGACACTGTACCCGGCCTGACTTAGTTTAATTAACCAAGAAACACTAATCCCTGTTCTGTATGTTTCCCCTTGATTCCATGAACTGTTCCATTATCTTTTCCACAAATTGCTATTGGCTTTATGTTGGCTGGAGTAGAATGCTGCTGCTTTTGATCAGAGAGAGCTGTTAGTAGGAAGAAATTACAGATGATTGCTCAGAGAGCACAGAAATCTGATGTTTCACCACTGAGTTGTCCTGAGCAAATAACAGCCACCTGACATCCTGGCCTGTGTGTCTGGAGCCTCTGGTTCAGCTAGTCATTTCAGGGGCACCATGTGTAAATCGTTCACCCTGAGAGGAAGGCCCTGTGGGAACTGTCATGATGGATCTAGAACTATCTATTGCCCCATTTCTTACCTACTTTCTGGGATTTGTGCCTTCAGTTGTCACCTGGCTCTATGAAACCTGCCTGCTTACCTGCTGTTAACCTCCTCTCAGCCTTAATTATCTGGGCAAAGTCTTGATTATAGACATAGGGAAAAGAAAAATAATAGTTCTTGAACGAGGGTCAGGGATTCAGAAAAACATCTCTGTGTCTCAAGAGGGCATCTGCAGACATTGTGACCCCTCCCACCTCTGTTCCTCTCTGTTCATGAGGACAACTAAAGGGTAGATGGTAAGACTTTAAATCTCCAAGCTGGCCTAGGGGAGGCTCTTGGACAAGATAGGAGTTGTTCAGACTTGGAGCTGTCAAAGTCTTTAGAAATCATGCAGCACCAACTCCACACTCCCACGGTGACCACCCCCACCAGGCTGTGGTGGCACTTCCTGTTGTGTCAGCCTCCTGGTGGTCGTGGCCCAGGTGTGTCCTCACTCCCCATTCTCTTCATTCAGCATCATTGAGCCAGGTACTTGATGGAGAAAGACGGCTGGGTCCTCGTCCTTGCTTGACCTTGCCACACAGCGCTGGAGGCCACTCAGTCCTCAGGCTGCTTGGGATGTGTAATTGTCTGAGGCCTTGGTTAGTACAAAATGGAGCATTACACTGATCAGAGCACTGGCAGACTGAAGGGGGCTGTGGAGGGAGGAACAGAACTTGACTGGGCATTGAGCTGGATTTATGGGAGTGAGGTTAGGAGTGGAATTGTAAGAAGTTTTGTGGTTAGAGTTAATGGAGTGTTTTAATGAGCTGGATTCCCCCCACCCTCCCTTGTAGTGACAAGTTTTTGCATTGCCAGGTAGCATTTTGTACCTTTTCAGTTTGAATGAAAGGTGCTTCTAATTTTGTCTAAATTCAAATGCCAGAGTGGAGTTTCTGGTGAGGAAACAGCAGGCCGATGGTCACTGATTAGGCTGCCCTTAGAAGGGCAGACCAAGTTCAGACCTTCTCCAGCAAGACCTGTCTCAATATGTGTTGATAATAAGGTGAAAACATGGACGGGAAAAGGAAAAGCAGCTGTTCATCAGGAAGGTCCCCAATCGTCATGTGCTCCGTGGCCTCAGGGCAGTGTTCACTTTGTTCCCCGAGGTGTCCTCCACTTCTGACCCCGACCCTGCCTGTACTGTGCCCCAGGGGAGCTTTGTGTCCGGACTGAGGCCGGGGACAGCTGTCACGCACCATGTCATTCTCTGTCTCAGCTCTGAGAGTCTCTAGGGAGGGAAGCTCTCAGAGGACTCTGCAGGCTTCTATTTGTGTTTTTACTGGTCTGTGAAATGATATCGTTTGAATTAATTTCCTAGATTATCTTTGCATTGCTAGCATCACACACAGTCCACAAGGGGTTGTGTCTGATCTGGTGCAATATCTAAAGAATTGGTGCTTTCTGGGAACAAAAATTATTCCCAGACCAACAGGTTGACTTCCTCAGAGAAGAGTGTCCTTGAGTCAATCTGCATAAGGTGTTACGTTCTTATCAAGGGATTTATGATGCTTTTGACCTTTAAAAGAATAATTGGCATTTTTTTTAACCTTTCTGTGGGAATTTTCTCACCCTCCCTACCTCCTGCTTAAAAACTGCTATGCAGAATTCTGAGGTTTATCAAGGTTTTAACTCAATCTGCTAACCTTGAAGTTAAGTGTGCTACATGGTATATAGTGAAAACGCCGGGCCCGGTGTGGCATCCCAGCCTCTGCCTGCCAGTACAGGGGACACATGTGGCCTGAGGTCCTGGAGAAGATGAGGCATTTGGGCAAAGACTGCCACCTCCAGGGAGCTCCCAACACTCTACAGGAATTGGGGCTGGGCGTTCCAAGAGGGAGCAGAGCTTTTGTGGTCACAGTTAGATACCAAAATGGAATTGAAGCTCGTCCTTTAGGCTATTTAGTTTATGTGCAGTGAAAGTTGTCCTTCCTGATAAGCTTGGGTGAAAATAAACTGGATTTCCCAGGAAACCTCATAAAGAATAGACATTGATAGGGACAAGCACCCACGTGAGCATGGGTCACACACTCCTGCTGGGGCCTGGAGGGGTCCACTTCCCACGGGGTCCTCCCCCATGGGGACTCTGTGCCCTTGCCAGGAGTCTAGGCCTGAGCCCTGTTTCCAGTGAAGCCCCCAAAGGGCATGTGAGTCACAGGACAATTCCCCTTAGTCCGTTGAGTGTCTCTTACTGTGAGACAAATGATCTTCTGTTTCTTGGGAGGTGGGAGCCTTGCCCACTCTAAAGAGCAGCTGGGCTGCTGGGCACATAGCTGTCACCCAGGGGCTCCTGTGCAGTGCAGGTGTTAGGTGAATCAAGACCATTATAAACCTGTATTAGAGGACAACTCGTCTGAGATTAGCCTGGCACATTTTTTCAGGTTCCAGGTACTGAGACACCTCCTGTGCCCCAGACATTACACCAATGCAACCTCATTTCAAAGTCACCAAGTTCTTGCAAGGCAGAGATAGTTATCCCCATTTTGCAGAGAAGACAACTGAGGGTAGGGAGCCCAACCAAAATGTCATGCCCAAGAAGTGGTAGAGATAGGACCTAAATGCAGTTCTGCTTGGCTAGACCCTCTTCTTTCTCCCACAGCGTGCTGCTTTTCTGGGATAGCGGAGAGAGGCTGTTGGGAGGCGGGGGGTTAAGTGGTCAGGTTGCCACTGCCACAGAAGAACTATGTGTTCCTAAACCTCCACCCCAAACCTGGGTCCCCTGTCATTTAAAGGATGGTCATGGTGTCAACATTCTTAGTGGGCAACAGTGCAAAGCAGAGAAATAGGAGATAAGATGAGTAATGTGAGAAAAGACAGGGTGGTGTCTGGACAACCGATGATTCATCTGTACTCCAGGACAGCAGATGGCTTAGAGGCTGTGGTGAGCACAAGTTACTTTGCTATGCTGGTGCACACAGCTGGCATTTACCATCGTCCCTGTGGGTATTGCATGTGCAATGGCTGTCTACGTGGACCTGACCTTCACACATATGCTTGTGTGAAGCTTGGTGGCCAAGATCTTGCTCAGCCTGGGGCACCCCCAGATGTTCCGTCCTCTCAGCTGGTGGAGAACCTGTTGCAGCCATGGAAATGTGACTCATCTGAGAAGCTTGAATGTGGGTCCTGGTTATCTCACAGCTGGCTTTTCCCACGTTTGTCTCATCCAGGGTAGATCAACCCTTGGGTCTCCTCACTACAAAGGTGAATAAAACCTTTCTCTACTCGGTTGGCATTTCTCACTTTATCATTTCCAAAGAAAAGATCTAGGAAGAAGAATATTTACATTAAGAAAATTTACCATATTATGATGTGAAATGGTTAGAATCCCCTTTCAAAAGTGAATTTGCTACAGAAAAAGCAAAGAAGGAGGGAGAAATGAGACACACACAAGTCCTGTCCCCCCCGGCCCACGTGGAGCTGCAGGCCCTGGTGGGGGCTGTTCCCTGTTGCAAGCAAAGCTGCTGAGAAAGCACACGCGGCTGCCGCAGTGAAGTCATGCAAATGTTATGCCCCCAAAGGCCGCAGGAATTGTGGAAAGATCTGTATAAATATCTCATGCATTCTTGTGATCTAAGGTTTATGGAAATGAAAACCACAATCAGAAAGCCAATGCCACATTTATTCCTCCTTCTTCCTTTTCCCCTTTAGAATAAATTCATAGAATGTTTCATGGAGCAGCCAAGAAAATAAATTATTTCGATTTTATTACCAGGAAGACATAAACCAAAGTGCTCAGCAGGGACTCACATAAGCTGGATCCATTTGGGAAGAAGAGCAGGTCCTGCTGAGTGTCCCTGGAGTGGGGAGGGCGGGGGTGGCTCCCATAGAGGCCCCCATAGCTCTGGTTTCCAGTTGGATTGGTAGAGCTATCAGCACTCAGTGAACTTCTGGCTTCCATTCCTACCCTCTCCCTTCTTAATTTTGTGGTGGATATTGGTGTTGGGAAGTTGCACACTGTGAGAGCACAGCTCAGATGTTCAGCACGCTGAAACTTCCCGGAGCTAGGTCTAAAGACACCACACGGGCTCCCCACACTGGGGCACCTCCTCCCCACTGAGACTCCCTGCACTGGGGTACATCCTTCCCAGCAAGGCTCCCCACACTGAGTCACCTCCTCCCCAGCAAGGCTCTCCACACTGGGGCACCTCCTCCCCACCGAGGCTCCCCACACTGGGGTACATCCTCCTCAGATTCCCAGCAGCAGGCCCAGGAGTGAGGGCTCACTTCTGGTCCTCTTGAGAGAGTGGCTGGGATGCAGTGGTCTGGGAATCCAGTACTAAGAACATATTTTTGCCCTAAGGTTTTAAATGCACTTGTGTGCAATGCTAAAATTTTCATTGAATTTTTGACTCAGTTTTTCTGATATATTAATATGGACCAACAGATCACTTCCTGCTTCCTCTTTCCTGCACTCACCTTCCCGCACTCACCTTCCAGTTATGCCTGCCACCTATAAATTGAAGTAGATTTTACTCAGGAAAGTGCAAAGCAGGAAACAATCCAATTATTAATTAATCTACTTGAAGGTTTCTTCATATGTGAAAATACGTATTGAACATCCAGACTGAAATAAATCTGAAGTTTGATCTCCCATCTAATTGAAAATGTCCCTCCTTCCTGACCCCATCTCAGTCCCAATCTAGCCTTGGAATCTGGCATTGGGCAGGAGAACATTTTTCCATTTGTTTCCTCCTATTCTGGAGTTAGGGCTGAGGAAGGAACAAAGTTGGGGGCAGGAAGATCTCTTTTACTTGGTGCAGTTATTACGTGACCCTGGTGCCTCTCCAAGGGTCAGAGGCTGGCTTGTCCTTCCCCATTTCAGAGGCGACTCTGGCATGGTTGAGCTGACTGCTTTGTCCTACTTGCAACTTGCTCCAGCAGCAGCTCATGGCGATGTGGCCATTACCTGCTTCACAGGTGGCTGTTATGCCCAGAAGACATGGAGTTAGTCTGGCCTTTAGCACAAGGTGGAGTCACTCTGGCCTTACTGTTCTCCCTGCTCTGCCATCAGGGAGCTCATGCAGTCCCTTGTGGAAGCAGGCACATCCATCCAGTTCTCAAGGACCTCTCTGACAGGCCCTGCATGATGCCACAGGACCTGTGAAATAGCCTCATTTGGCTTGAGATATGCGTGTTTTGGTGAACATAAATGCCCTAGCATTCCTTCCCTTCCTGCTATGCCAAAAACTCTTCCAAAGAATCTTCTCTCATCAGGTAGGTTAGCAAAATGACAGAGTAGGCATAGCTCCTATACTTCCACAGAAATGTTCAAAAAGAAAAAAAAAAAAAAAAAGAAAAACCAAGTTAAAACTATTATAACTCTTTAAAAAAAATGCTAAATCAACCCTTGAAGAAATCGGTCTGGGCGAGTATTTTATGAGGAGGACCTCCAGGCAATTGAAGCAGCTTCAAAAATACACTCCTGGGACTTGATCAAACTAAAATCTTCTGCACAGCCAAGAACACAGTAAGTAAAGCAAGCAAACAGCCCTCAGAATGGGAGAAGATATTTGCAGGTTATGTCTCCAACAAAGGTTTAATAACCAGAATCCACAGAGAACTCAAATTTATAAGCAAGAAAAGAACAAGTGACCCCATCGCAGGCTGGGCAAGGGATTTGAAGAGAAACTTCTCTGAAGAAGACAGGCGCACAGCCTACAGACATATGAAAAAATGCTCATCATCTTTAATCATCAGAGAAATGCAAATCAAAGCTACCATCTAACTCCAGTAAGATTAGCCCATATCACAAAATCCCAAGACCAGAGATGTTGGCGTGGGTGTGGAGAAAAGGGAACACTTCTACATTGCTTGTGGGAATGCAAATTAATACATTCCTCTTGGAAAGATATATGGAGAACACTTAGAGATGTAAAAATAGATCTGCCATTCAATCCTGTAATTTCTCTACTGGGCATATACCCAGAAGACCAAAAATCACATCATAACAAAGATATTTGTACCAGAATGTTTATTGCAGCCCAATTCACAATTGCTAAGTCATGGAAAAAGCCCAAGTGCTCATTGATCCACGAATGGATTAATAAATTGTGGTATATGTACACCATGGAATATTATGCACCCTTAAAGAAAGATGGAGACTTTACCTATTTCATGTTTACATAGATGGAGCTGGAACATATTCTTCTTAGTAAAGTATCTCAGGAATGGAAGAAAAATGTATCCAATGTACTCAGCCCTACTATGAAGCTAATTCATGGCTTTCACTTGAAAGCTATAACCCAGTTACAAC
>CAUYPK010086657.1:0-29603 GCA_963574355.1 Loris lydekkerianus | reverse complement strand
GACCTAGGAGGTGATGAATTTTGGAGTATGTTCCGTGGGCTGATGAGGAGAATGTGTATTCAGTTCTGTTGGGATGAAATGTTCTGTAGATGTCCGTTAAGTCCAGATGTTGAATGGTTAAATTTAAATCTAAAATTTCTTTGCTTAGCTTCTTTTTGGAGGATCTATCCAACACTGCTAAAGGGTTGTTAACATCTCTGACTACTATGGAACTGGAGGAAATCAAGTTGCTCATGTCTGTTAGAGTTTCTCTTATAAATTGAGGTACATTCTGATTGGTTGCATAAATATTAATAATTGCAATATCATCAGATTGGGTATTACCTTTAACAAATATGAAGTGTTCATCCTTATCCTTTCTTATTTTGGTTGGTTTAAAGCCTATTGTATCTGCGAATAGGATTGCAATGCCTGCTTTTTTCTGCTTTCCATTTGCCTGGAATATAAATGACCATCCCTTCACCTTGAGTCTATATTTATTTTTTAAGGTAAGATGAGATTCTTGTATGCAGCATATATCTGGCTTGAGTTTTTGTATCCAGTCAGCCAACCTGTGCCTCTTTAGAGGATAATTTAAACCATTCACATTAATTGAGAATATTGATAAACCTTTCAAAAGTCCGGTGGACATTTTTAATCCCTTTGCTACTGTAGAAGTTGGAATTTGAGCAAAAGTTTCTGGGTGAGTTTACTTTTGTGGTGGAGGATTACACTGGTCTTTATGGAGGATAGGTCTGAAAATATCCTGGAGAGCTGGTTTAGTTATGGCACTTTTCTTCAACATGTGAATGTCATTAAAGTATTTAATTTCTCCATCATAAATGAAATTCAGTTTAGCTGGATACAGAATCCTAGGTTGAAAGTTATTTTGTTTTAAAAGGTTAAAAGTCAATGACCATTCTCTTCTAGCTTGAAAGGTTTCAGCAGAGAGATCTGCAGTTATTCTAATATTCTTCCCCTTGTAGGTTATGGTATTCTTATGTCTGGCTGCTTTCAGAATTTTCTTCTTCATATTAACTTTAGTGAAATTGATTATGATGTTTCTGGTGGATGTCTTATTCAGGTTGAGTGGCACTGGAGTTCTGAAATTGTCTGCTATTTGAATTTCAGAATCTCTTGGCATGTCTGGAAAGTTATTTTTCATAATCTCATGGAGAAGAGACTCTGTGCCTTGTGAAGCTACTTCGTCATTTTTGGGAATCCCTATAAGGCAAATATTGATTTTCTTTGAATTATCCCAGAGCTCTCTGAGAGAATGATCTATTTTTGCCCTCTATTTCTCTTCCTCTTTAAAATTTTGGGAGCATTCAAAAGCTTTGTCTTCCATGTCAGAAATCCTTACTTCTACTTGCTCCATTCTGTTATTGAGGGATTACTGTATTTCTCAGATCTTTGAGGGATGCAACTTCTTGTTGCAATGTGTCAAAATCTTTGGTCATTTTGTCTTTGAATTTGTTGAATTCTTGAGACATCTTTTGCATTGCTGCTTGGAATTCTAATTCAATCTTATTTTCTATCCAGATTCTGAATTCGGTTTTGGACATCTCAGCCATTTGTTTATGCATGGAATCTTGTACTGTGTCTGCCTTATTGTTCTTTGGGGGAGTTTATCTACTCTGATTGTTCATATTGCCAGAGTTTTTCTGTTGATTCTGCCTCATGATTGTTTTTCACCATTGCTTCTGGCCATCCTCAGAGTTGAGGAGTTGTCTCTCTGAGATTAGACCCCGGCAGAATCACTATCATTGCTGGATCTTTGTAGGGAGTGACCCTGTGTAGCTCCTCTGGGACTGCCCCAGCCAGAGCTGTGGGAGCAGCTCCAGAGTGTGGCACACCTGTATCCAGCAACAGGGTGGGGGATGGTGCACACAGTTCTGTTAGAACCTGGCACCTGGTGACTTTGGCACCAAGAGCCCAAGGCTACAGCAGTCTCTGGACAGGAGAAGGACTCTGTGCATAGGCAGGGAGGGCTCCGAAGAGAGGGCATGGGTCACGTGGTTACCAGAGTCCCTGGCCGGACAGGTGGGCTGGTGATGAGTCAGGGAGGGTATGGGAGGGAGGACGTGGTTGCATGGCTCCCAGAGTTCCTGGCCAGGTCAGGTGGAGGCCCAGTGGGTGCCGGGAATGGGTGCAAGGCCTTGCATTTGTCAGTGGAGTCCCTGGCCAGGGTGGGTGTTGCAATACTTTTTTTGTGGCAAACATTTAATATATGAGGAACTAGACCCTTCAGGGATATGCTTTTTTTTTTTTTTTTGAAAAATACCATTGTATTTAAAACATTTGTTGTTTTAATAAAAGAAAAAGAAAGGTGAGCTCTGGGAACAGGGTTAGTCCATTCAGGCCTTCAGTGTCCTGGTGGTGATTTTGTCCTTCTCAATGATGTGGACAATGACTCCCATGCCTGACACTGCACCATGGTTCATGACATTCAGGATGGGTTGGGAGATTGTTTCAAACAGGTGCTCTGGAACCATGTTCGGCCCCCAGAGGGACTCACACATCCTGTACATTTGTTCAGCACAGGTGCCACTGACCACAAAGTCATCAGTCACAATGGGGCGGCCACTGAGGTCTAGAGAACAAATGAAGGGCTTAAAGGTCTTCAGTTCCAACACAGAAATGACTGTTCAGGGTAGCAGGGACCAAATTCTTTCTCATACAGAAGGTTGGCCACCATACTCATGAGTATATAAGGTTTGACCTGCCGACCTTCCTTCAACTCATACAGGGTCAGCTGGAACCTGAGATGTTGGGCAACTGTCTGGACATCAGTGGTGAGGCTGGCCAGACCAATGTACAAATGGTCACCCATGAGAAAGATCTTCTGGAAGTCCGTGGTTACCATCTGGTCTTGGATCCTGAAGCACCTGTCTGGCCACACAATTCTTCCTCTTCATGGCCTTGACAGCCCCTCCATTATAGGACACAATAGATATATTTGCTCTGGTGTAACTCCAGCGAATCAGTTTCAGCCTTCTCTGCAGATGACCTTCAGGGATATACTTTTGAGAGCTTTCCAATAAAGATGAATAATAGGCACTCCTGCTCCAAATGAATTGCTAAGGAAATGGGCTCTGAATTAAAAGATAAACTTCCAATCAGTTTGGATTCCTTCCTATTGAATGGTCCACGTCTTCTCTGACAAGCTGATAGATTTTTACCTTAGCTCAGTCTGAAATTTTATTCTCCATTATAATGATAATCCTGGTACCCTAAGGCATATCTTCTTTATTTTAATCCATTTTTATCCTGGTTTCCATTTCCATTTATATGTGGAAATAATTTTTATCTTAGGCAAAATATAAATCAGAAATAAAAATACAACGGTGTAGCAATAAAAGTTCTAATACTGATCTACATGAATTATTTCTAGCATAATGAGCCCCCAAGTCACTCACAGTTTAAAGGGAGGATGCTATGGACAAAGATATGATGTTAAATGTCTGAACACAATAACTAATAAAATGTGGTGAAGGCTATGTTAACCTTTTTGATGAAAATATTTCAAATGGCGACTTTACATCCTTTGTATTAACTTGGATGGAAGTGGAAGACATTATTCTTAGTAAAGCATCACAAGAATGGAGAAGCATGAATTCTATGTACTCAATTTTGATATGAGGACAATTAATGACAATTAAGGTCATGGTGGGGGTGCGGGAAGGGGAGAGCAAAGACAGAAAGAAGGAGGGTGGGGTGGAGAAAGGAAGAGCAGAGAGAGGGAAGGAGGGAGGGGGTGGGGCTTTGGTGTGTGCCACACGTTTTGGGGGCAAGACATGACTTCAAGAGGGACTTTACCTAACAAATGCAATCAGTGTAACTTGGCTTATTGTACCCTTAATGAATCCCCAACAATAAAAAAAAAAAAAAAAGAAAGAGAGAGAGAGAATCAGCTGGCTGGGCTCCTGTAGTTCAGTGGTTAGGGCGGCGGCCACATACACCCAGACTGGCAGGTTTGAATCTGGCCTGGGCCAGCTAAACAACAATGACAACTGCAACAACAACAACAAAAATAGCCGGGCATTGTGGCAGGCACCTGTAGTCCCAGCTACTTGGAAGGCTGAGGCAAGAGAATCACTTGAGCCCAAGAGTTGGATGTTGCTGTGAGTTGTGATGCCAGGGCACTCGGCCGAGGGCGACATAGTGAGACTCTGTCTCAAAAAAAAAAAGAAAGAAAAAAAAAAAAAAAAAAGAAGAAGAAGAGAGAACCAGGCCACAGAAGGTGAGCGGTGGGTGAGCAAGTGAAGGTCCATCTGTATTTATAGCTGCTTCTCTGAGCTCCGCCTCCTGTCTCATCAGCAGTGCGTTAGATTCTCATAGCACAATCCCTACTGTAAACTGCCCACCTGCGGGATCTAGGTTGCACCCTCCTTATGAGAGTCTAATGCCTGGCGATCTGAGGTGGAGCTGGGTGGTGATGCTAGCATTGGGGAGTGCCTGCAATTACAGATTATGGTTAGCAGAGAGGTTTTGACAGTATGGAGACCATAATAAATTGGTTGAAGAGTCATAAAAACCATTCCACTTCCCACGCTGTCCAAGGAAAAATTGTCTTCCATGAAACAGGTCCCTGGTGCCAAAAATGTTGGGGACCGCAGCTTAGAAGTCTAGAGATGCCCCCTAGTGGAAGCATCGCAAACTAAAAAGTGACTACTGTACAATATTTTCCATAATGCTGTAAGTGGGTCCAAAAATTCAGTTGTACACTTATAAAAGCATACATTACACACTTTAGTGCTGTAATGTTAATGAAATAACCTGGGTGAAACTTTTGTGATGATAGGAGTCAACTGCCAATTATCTCATCCCTGGATTTGCCTTATCATAAGCCACATAGTCAGAAGGTTTCACTGTGCTTAAACCAATGGGGAAAAGGCTTAATTCTTTCTTTATAATATTTTCCTATAAATAAAAACAACAATGTTATGTAATGTTTCATTCATTAATTCTAGATGAAATATCATGCTGAGAATGCAAAGATGACAATCATTGCATCACCCTCTACCCTCAAAGATCCGAATAAGCAAGCAATTTAGATAGAATGCCACCTGTGTTGCAATAAAGCACTTTTTGCCCATCAAGTTACAAAAAGGCAAAACAGAAGAAACAATCCATGCTTGTTAGGATGTGATGAAAAGAGCACTTTGTAGATTTATGATGTCAAGTAAAGTGGAACCCAGTCTGGTACACTAATTCTATGCTGTTATCTCCTTCCCAACTCTGTTGTCTGCTTGGGACCAGTGTGTATTGCCTCAGGGGTGAGGGTGGTAGGTGGGGAATAGTTTCCTCCTTGTATCCCACTGACACTTGGGGAAGGCTGCCCCAAGTGGGCTGCCCAAAGAAGGGACTCCCAAACCTCAGAGGCTGGCGAGAACCCAAATATCTCTGCTTCTGTTGCCTTGTATTTCCTGCCTATTGGTAGCTAGAGAAACCTCCTAAAACTCCTAACCAGGAACTACTCCTGCTATTGTTTTCCATACACCTGCCCAGTTCCTAGACTGCATATGTCTCACTGTGCTCTCTCTGTCCAACATGGTGGAGCACAGAGCTTGATGGAGCACAGAGCATATCACCCCTTCTTCAGACTTGAAAACCCATATTTGCTGTTGAAATAAGTGCTGAGCTAAGGTTGAGAGGGAACTAAGGGTGACTGGGGAGCCCAATGAAACAGGTACAGGCAAATTCTTGCTTTGTAATAATCATTGTCAATATCTAAGCAGAACACCACTGTTACTATGTTACTACTGCCATTTGGCTGACCAGAGCTCATGCTTTGTTATGTAAATTAATACCCTCTCCTTCATCTGCCACTGTTACTAATATGCATTTGCATCCATCAAAGGTCATGGGGTTATTGTTGCACAGGACACAGGAAGGCCATATCAGGAGCTTGGGTCTGAGATGGTAAGGAAAGGTGGAACCCCAGGAATGAAGTAGTGATGACATGACATCTGTTACATGCCACACCCTTCGTCATCAGAAGTGTAAAAGACAGGTCCTGTAGAACTGGTTTTAAAACTCTTAAAAGTCTTTGGGGTGGGGGAGGGATATAACATCTGTATAGAAAAATGCATAAAACATAAGTGGATCACATGTGGAATTGCTATAAAGCAAACACCCACATAAGTAATCAAGCTTTGTGCATTTGCACTGTTCCATAATATTCCATTTCATTGTATAAATAAACGACAATTAAAAAAAAAAACATTTTGCTATTGTATTCAGTGCTCGGCTTTTATAAGCAATGCTGTCTGCAGGGCTATTTTGATAAGACACTTTATGATTGCTGGTGAAACAAGCAGGGTTGCAGAAATGCGCAGAGCCCACCTCTCCTCAGGCACCCTGAGAACTGGTCACTTTGTGTGCATTGGGAGATGGCACCTCAATACCAGCACAAACATCTTCAAAGGGACACTCCCAGCTAGTGGTTACTTTATGTGGCTTACACCTCAACCTGAAGCCAGTGAGAGAAAGAGCTTGGCAACTTTTGTGTTTTTAGATTGCAGCACAAAACTGGTGTGTGACTGCTTATGAGGCTGCTTTTCGGAAGTAGGATGGGATTTGAGGGACTTGAGGGAGGCTCAGAGACATTGGAATTGGTGCATAAGTGTACAAATCTACTTTAACTGCAATTTTTCCCCAGACCTGCTGACTACTGGGGAAGGGGCTTTTGTTAGACCACCCCAGGAGCCGGGGAGGGTAGGAATGTTTCTCACTGGGTCTGGTACGGACAGTGATAGATTTTTGTTGGTGGTGTCAGAGCCTGTCCCCTTCCTCTTGGCTGACTCTGCAGTAGCCATGCCCACCAAATTGGTGTTGGACTGATATACTCATAATCTGTGCAGATCCAGCAATGACTAGTAGTGCTTTTGCACTGAAAAAGCCTCCCTGGAAGAGGAAAACAAACCTGGCCACTATATGATAGAATGGCTAAATTAAGTAGATCTTTCCTTATCTTCCTGCTTCAGCAGAAATTTCTAAAGTTTCCTAGTATTCTGGCTTCATAGATTAAATAATGTGATCAATATTGACTGAATATTTATGTGTCAGGAAATTTAAATACAATATTTGTGTATTTAAAGCTCCACCATCATTATGAGCAAGGCAACATGTATCAGTTAGCTTTTGGTGTGTAACAAATCTTTCCAGATTTTAGTGTCTTTTTTTTTTTGAGAGAGTCTCAAGCTGTCACCTTGGGTAGAGTGCTGTGGCATCCTAGCTCACAGCAACCACCAACTTTTGGGCTCCAGGGATCCTCTTGCCTCAGTTTTTCTATTTTTAGTAGAGATGGAGTCTCACTCTTGCTTAAGCTGGTCTCAAACTCATGAGTTCAAGCTGTGCATCTGCCTTGGCCTCCCAGAGTGCTAGGCTTACAGGCATGAGCCACCATCCCTGGCTAGTGTCTTAAAACAATAGACATTTATTCTTTCTTACAATTCTGTGAATTTTTAGTCTAGATTTGGGCTGCCTTGGTTGGAGCTGGATGGTCTAGGACAACCTTACTCACGTATCTGGCAATTGGCTAAATATCTGCTGGGGCGACAGCACATGTCTCTTATTATTCAGCCCACTCTTGTTCAGATGGGAGTAGGAAGATTCTCAGTAGAAAGAGAGTAAGCCCTAATAGAGAAGAAGGTTTTAGCTTCTGCTTGCATCAGATTGGCTAATGTTCTTATTGGTCAAAGCAAGTCACGTGACTAAGACAAGCTTATGTATAGAAGTGACCTACTCAAGATACAGATATGGAGTAGGGGCAACTTTAGTAATCATCTTGTAAACAATCTACTGCATGTTCTTATCACTCCCGTTTTACTGATGAGGTAACCAATGCTTAGGGTAGTTAAGGAACCTGTCCACTAGGCAGAGCTCAGCCCCGGGTTTAGTACTATGGGGTGATGAAGTCTGTGCCTTAAGCCCTGTGCCATTTCTACTATCTCCTTCCTTAGACCTGGGTCATTGTGTCCCAGGTCAGGGAAAGGGAACAGTAAAGCAGCTCGGTTGACTAGCCTCCCAAAGGGCCGCTCAATCTCACAGCCTGGCAGTAGCTTGTCTGGCTAGCTGGCCTTAGCAGCCTCTCCAACTAGGAAGAAAATAGATCTCATGAATCTGACTAACAATTCACCCATTGCACCTGGTTCTGTACCCTTGGATGAGTATTTGGACTCATATTACATAGGATGGCAGCAGAAATGGGGCCCTGTCTTTGCTCCAAGGCCAATCATTAAGCACCTACTGTGACTGGGCTAGTTCTGGATTACTCAGGAGAAGGACAGAAGGGTAGAAGTTGCTCTCTGAAGTACATTTTCAACAATGTGTGTTAAAGTAACATGTTGACATGGTGAATATTAAGAGAAAAGGTGCTTAAACATGGAAGCTTCAGTATAGTAAGACTTTGAGATGCAAGGAAGGGGGAAGAGGAGGACATCTTTTCATAATACCCAGCTCCTTAGCCAACACTGGTGCAAACACTAGGTCCTCTCATCAGGTGGTTAGAACCTGCTCCTGCTTCTATCCAACCTTTGAGTTACCACATAGACCTTTAAATGTAAGGTCTACTTCAAAAGAACATTTTTTGGATGACTGAGAAAATGGGGTAAGTAGGCAGAATCAGGAAATTGAAGGAATAAAATCTCAAACCCCATTTTAGATTTGCAATCAAGCTGAAACTCTCAGCACCCCTAGAGTACGCCTTTAAAGAAAAAAAAAGGTTATTTGTAAGAAATAAAGACTGAGATTTGCATTTCAATGTAGTGCCAATCAGCACTCATTAGCGGGAACACAACAGCTCTGGCCCCATTAGCAGGAAGGGAGATTTGGCAATTGCTCATTAGTTTTGTAGACTCAAATAATTATCCTGAGGGATGCTCGTGTGTTTGATGAGATCCAGCGGCATCAGTGATATACCATTTTTCTCCCCAGAGAAGTGGAACATTCCCAGGAGTAATTGCATTCTCCTCTCTCACACACAGCACAAGGTTTCTCTGCATACTCACAGGGCGACAGGGTGTCAAAGGGCTGGGAGGGTGATGGAAACTTCTCCATCAGGACACTCCTTACAGGAAAACTGTGATCCCAAGAGTGTGGGAACACAAAACTAATCATCTGGGGAGTCGGGAGAGAGTCTGTTCATTTCACACACTCCCTTCTTTCACTAAAAGGAAGGAATCATGTTGGGCTGAGGGTAGAATGGAAACACACAATGAGGTCACCACAGAACCCCTTGATGAACCTTTCAAAGGAGACCAGACTTCTGCCTAAAGGACTGGAAAATTGGGGTAGGCACATCTTGTGGCTGGAAGAAACATTCTGCCGGGTAAACTAGGTCACAGAGAGATGCTACGAAGGACACTTCTTAGGCCTAATTCTGTTGTAGGCATTAAGGGAGTGCTCCTCGGGCAGTGCTTGGCACATAGGAAGAGCCTAGGCAGAGCCATAGGAATGGATGGACTTAAGCACAAGTTGCTCTTTCCCAGAGATCTGCCCTTTCACCAATTTCTTGGAGGGATTTTTATGCACATAGGTATTTGAGAACTGCTGAGCAAGGCGATACTCCTTCTGATAATTAACGCTAATTATTGTATAATATATTGTATTAATATTAATTAATATATAATTAATGCTAACTATTATATTAATATATTGTATTAATATTATTAATATTTGTGGAGGAAGGTGGATGAATCTACTGTAAAACCTACTCCTGTAGGTGAAGGGTGGCAAAAACTTGGTTTCTTCTTCCTCTTTTCTAATAGAACTTCTATTTATTTTTAGCCCTCTGCTTTCCTCCACGTGGTCATGTTCTGTAGGGGAGGTGGTCTCTGCTTTCAGGAAGTAAATAAGCCAACCATGTTTTCCTGTTCCCCTTCCTTAATGATTGACTTAACGTGGGTATCCAAGGTAATTCTGGCCAATGAGACATGAGTGGAAAGTGTACTGGGGCTTCTGACAAAGGTTTTTCTTAATGATTGAAAGGAAACTAATTGAAAGAGGGAAGAAACAATCCCTCTACGGTCTCTGGATATTGTTGTGAGAAAGTGATGGCTGGTGCTTGGGCAGCCACCTTGTGGCCATGAGGTGGCTGACAGGTCAAGGACGACAGAGTGGAAGAGCACAGAGAAGCAGGCCCTTACTGAACTTCAAAAGAACATTTTTTTGATGACTGAGAAAATGGGGTTCTTTTGATTCAGCAGGCCCTTGCTGAATCAGTTGACTCTGTTTTATTATATGAGATAATATTTCCTCAATGTTTAAGGCTCACTTGGTAGGCTCTGTTTCTTGCTCCTGAAAGTTTCCCTAAAAAGAGGGAAGGAGATGTTTACTCTGGAGGCCTAAAGAAGGAGGGAGAACCCGAGAAAGGCCAGGAACTGGAGTGCATCTCTAGGGACACCTTTTATGAGTGGCCTGGACTTTAGCACAACACAGTGGCTAAAGTCAAGGACTTGAAAGTCAGAGTGTCTTGGATCAAATCCCACCTTCACTGTTTATTATCTATGTTGCCTTGAGCAAATTATTTAACTTCAGTTTCATCATCTGTAAAACAGGATTCTGATGATACTAACTTCATAGGGTTTAAGAAGGTTAAATTAGTCATGTAAAATATTAATATCTAGACGTAGCTATGGGCAGTACCATTACAGGGATGGGGAATCTTTGCATGTTAGAAGGCTGCATTAATTTAGCTGTAATCAGTTAAGACTGCATTCAAGACACTTCAATTAGATATACTTGTGAGGGCTGATAATTAAGTTCACAAACTCATCCTAGGAAAAATGCTACATACTTCATTGCTACATATCACTATGGTCACCAGAGAGCCAAGGAGAGTACTTTAAAGATAACTATATTGATATTCAGCAATGAGTTATGTAGTGCTTTTTCTAGGATGAGTTCACGAACTTACTCATCAGACCTCATAACATGACAACTCTGATGGACATTCCAAAAAAAAAAAAAGAGTTCCAAAATTGCTTTAATGTGTGGACTGGGCACTGGCTTAGGAGCATAGTTTTCCAAGGGGAATATATCGAAGGTGACCATAGTGATCTTCAGAAATGAGGTATGTAGCACTTTTTCTAGGATGAGTTTGTGAACTTAATTGTCTTATCTCATATGCAATTAGTTTATGAAAATGTAACTGTGTGTGAAGACCAAATATATATTAATATTTAACAATATCACAGGTTTTTTCCATTTTTTTCCTAATAAAGAGTAAAGCCCCAGCCTGAGCAACATAGTAAGATTCCTCTCTCTACAAGAAAAGGGAAAAAATTAGCTGGACATTGTGGCAGGCACCTATAGTCCCAGCTACTTGGAAGGCTGAGGTGGGAGGATCCTTTGAGCCCAGAAGTTGGAGGCTGTGATGAGCTCTGATGATGCCACTACACTCCAGCCTGAGTGAGAGGGAGACCTTAGTTAAAAAAAAAAAAAAAGTAAAGCTGCTATACACATACATATAGAGGTTTTTGTGTGAATATAGTCATTTCTCTGGAATGAATATCCCAAAGTGCAATTGCTGGATTATATAGAAGTTGTATGTTTAGTTTTTTAAAGAAACAGCTAAAAAGTTTTCCAAAGTGGCTGTACCATTTTACATTCTCACCAGCAAAGTGTGTTCACATCCTTGCTGACATTTGGTGTTACTGTTTTCTATTTTAGTCATTCTGATAGGTGTGAGGTGATATTTTACTATGGTTTTAATTTGCCTTTCTCTCATGGCTAATGGTATTGAACATTTTTTCATGAGCTTGTTTGCCATCTATATATCCTCTTCACTAAAGTGTCTTTTTATGTCTTTTGCCTTCTTTAATAGGATTTTTTATTTTTTACTGTTGAGTTTTGAGTGTTCTTTATATATTCTAGATACTAGTCCTTTGATGAATACATGGTTTACAAATATTTTCTCTCAGTTTATAATTTGTCTTTTTTCATCTTCTTCACAAGGTCTTCTGCAGAGCAAAACTTTTGATGAGGTCCAAATTATTTTTCTTCTTTTTTTGGTGAACATGCTGTTTTTGGACATTGCTTCAACAGGAAGAAGAGGTGGGTACTCATCCTAGAAAAAATGCAACATACTTCATTGCTACATATCACTATGGTCACCAGAGAGCCAAGGAGAGTACTTTAAAGATACCTATATTGATATTCAGCAATATCAATTGCTGGGGTTGGGCAGAATTCCAGGTTCCCCAGTCAGCCTCCATTGATACCTGAAATGAGTGGTGGGCTCCTCATCACTGCTGGACCGGAGGGGAAATTTGTGCCTCCTCACTAGATTCTCTTGATACCTTCCTGGCTAGGAAGTATAGGAATGACTCCTTAACTTTTTCCAACATGGCCTGCACTGACATCATAGAATGGGGTGGTGGGGAGTATAGCAGGTGTGTGTGTGGGGTCGTTCCTTTTCCTGATGAGAGGTGACAGAAAGTTCTGACTTTCCACTAGGCCTGCTGTGACTCCACCCAGTGAAGCGGGGGAAGGCCCTGTGACTACCTGGTGTAGAGGAAAGTCGCAGCTCCCTACTTGGCCTTCTCTGAGGCCGCATCAGCAGGGTGATTGGGATGTCTTGTTACACCCTAGGGAAGGTGGATATCCAGGCTCTGCACTCAGCCTTTGTCAGCAAGGGTGGTGGTGCATTCACCGTTTTTTTTTTTTCTGTGGTGTTTCCTAGAGAAGAGTAATCATCATTTAAAAGTCTGTCTTGCTAGGCTGCTTTTCTCTTGCTCCTTTGGATAGAGAGAACAGGCTTTTGTTGGAGCTTTTTTAAAAAATCTGCATCCCTTGGCATTTCTGGGTTGCTGACTTCTCCAGATCCAAAGCAAGGCTCTATCAGGCAAAAGAAAACCCAGGAACTCCCCACTATGTCATTCCTTTAGTCTTGAGGTCTCTAACTTGTTTGCCTTTTTTTCTCCACTTCTCAAGGTCTTCTTATCTGTTTTATATTAAATGTCCAGGGGTTTTAGTTGTACTTAGTGGGAAGAAGAGAGAAAAGTACACTTCCATCTCCCAAAAGCGGAATTCTTCTTTTTATTATTCCAACATCTGGTGGAGTTTGGAACATTTATATGGATTGTGTGATAATGTTGTAGGGTAGTAAAGGAAGTGTATCTTTTCCTGCTCTTATTACTCCATTGAGACCTACATAGAATGGAAGCACCATCACCTCTAGGGAGTGGCAGGCAGTGATGAGTTAGAAAGAAACTGTCAGACCAAGCTCCAGCTAGCAGTGGTGGTGTGTCTACACAACTGCAACCCCTCCCTACTTTTTTTCCTTCATTCTGTTGAGAATTGCAATGTGCTTAGTTGTAAAGAATGGAGCATGATTTGTGTTGGCTGTCCTACATAGCTATCCTATTCCCCTTTGAAAGGGGTTTACTTGAAAGGGGTTTGGTAGTGTATTCAGAGACAAGACCAGAAGAGGTTCAGGCCAAGTTTAATGAAAAGGGACTGAGACCCACTTGGGCTTATTCTTATACTGGGCAGAGGGGGAGGCAGATTCCACAGATTGCTGAAAGGCTTTGCTGGGCTAGAGTCTTTCCCTGAGGAACTCTCAGGGGGGTTTCTTTTGTTCTGGGAGGGGAGTTGGGGGAAGGATTTAGGCAGCTAACAATACTCACTTTCCCAGCCTCCCTTGCACTTTAGGGTGACTGTGTGACCCAGTTCTGACCAATAATACATATAAGGAAATGCTTCTGGAGGCTTCTGCCTACATATTTGCCTTTTCGTTATCTTCTTACCTACTGGAGACAATGGAAAGAGGGCATAAAGACTGGAGGTGCAGCAGCCGTTTTGTGACCTCAAGGTGATACCCTAAGAGAAAGACCAAGGGAATGGTACAGATGATCTTTCAGAATCCTGACATCCTTAAGCTGCTGATTTGATTAATTGCCTAGCTCCAGGTTTTCTGTTGAGAAACCCAGAAATGCTTCATGTTTAAACCTCTGTTAGTCGAGTTTTTTTGTGTTATTTGCAACCAGACATATTTTAATTGATTTAGTCAGAGAAGGGTTAACGACATGGAAAAAATAGCTGCTAATGACATAATTACAAAGTAGGTATAACATAAACTGACGTTTCACAAGTATTTCAACAAAGGACAACGGTTCTTGAAGGAGAAGGAAGGAAGCTGGAGCTAGGGCTTTGGATTATAGTCACTCAATAAATGGTATGTTTTCATAGTCATGGACGTGGGCCGGAATTCAGGGTAGAAAGAGAGATTGGAGTCTATAAAAGAAAATGACAATCTCAGAACTCCCCTGCCCCATTCTGATGGAAAAGGAAAGGAAGAGCCTGGAGGCAAGGTCATGAACACGCCCTTCCAAACAAAGGAATACGACTGACATTGTGGCATCAGCCATCAGTGGAAAGGTAAAAGGCCTCAGGAATCCACAACTGCCCCCTCTGACAATTCACAGTGAAATTCCTTGCTGGCCTCCCATAAACAAGGACATACCAGTTGTAACTTTAGGTTTGCAGGCTAAGTTTCGCTCCTAAAACTAAAGTCTGTTCTGTTCCACACTGATAATGTTGCTTCCAAGCTTCTCTTCATAGGTACAGAACAGAGACAAGGTGAGATCAATCATTCTTCCATCTGTCCAGAGACATCTGTGCAATTGATTCTCTGTTTACTCCCCTTTTCTCTTGAGACATACTCCTTATTTTATGAGAAATGTAGATTTCCTGGGCCCTACCATATCACTATTTGTCTCACTATATACCCCTCTCCTCCTTTTTTGTTTTATGTCCTACCCCCTTTAAATGCCAAGTTCCCAAATCCCTTTTTGGAAAAAACAGTCACAGATGCATCTGTGGCTTGTGTTTTTCCTGTGCATGTCCTCAAACTTTGGCTTAATAAACCTCTGTTGACTGAGATCTTTGCCTCTGTCATTTATTTTGGGTTGGCAAGTGAAAGAAGGCCTTTGAGATCTCCCTGGCCTTACGGGCACAGAATTGGGAATTATCTCTCCAGAACAAAACTCTGACCTTTTTCTCTTCTTGCCTTATTTCCTTTCTAAGAGTCCTGGTGGGTCACACTTAAAACAATAAAATCTCATTAAATGGGTTTTTATACACCCATTATAATGTGGCTTACTTTCTAATCTGATTCCGGGATGGCATCACATGAAAGATAGATGCCCCTTTATCTTAACTCAAGCATTCCTTTGCAATGACTCCAGATATTTAGACAAAGCATAACTCTTTTAATCAGTTGCCAACTAAAGAATCCCTAAAAACCACCTAAGACTTGTAAGCCTTCTTCTTTGAGAAGTTGTGCTTTTACAGGCCAAATCAATGTATACCTTCCATGTATTGATAAATGGTTTTACCTGTAATTCCTGTCTCCATGAATGTATAAAACCAAACTATAACCCAGCAGCCTGGGACACATGTTCTCAAGACCTTTTGAGATCATATTCCTTGGGCTGAGGTCATACATATCTGGCTCAGAATAAACCTCTTTACATTATTTTACAGAATTTGGAGAGTTTTTTTTCCCATTCATACTCCAGTGAAAGTTTCCATTTGAGAAGGCTAAAAGGAACTACCCTTGGGAGAACTCTCTTTTGGTGGCAGGCATGGGAGATGGAAAAAAATGTGGCTGGGAGCTAAGAGAGGGCTGAACCCTTCAGGATTAGGTAAGCTACCAAGGGAAGAGCAGAATGTTTCCTTCCTCCTAACAATAAGCACATTTATGATTTCAGATAATAAGAACTCAAGAAATAGACAGTTCTTGGGTTGTTCAGAGAAGAAAGACCTTTAGGCACATCAAGGTTGTGCGTGCTTTCAGTGTGGACCACCCTGCTTGGGAAATGGACTCTCACCTTCACTCAGTTCAAGTGTACTTGTGCCAAAGAAAGACAGGAGAGACTCTAGAACATGATGGAAATGGAAATTTCAAAGTTTAGAATAGAGCTGGTGGAACTAAAGGAAAGAAAGAGATGCTGGGAAAGACTTAGTTCTTCCATGGATCATCTTTGCCAATTAGAAAATGTTGCTTCTCAGCAGTGATGTTGGCAATGTCTCTGGAAAATGAGGATTTCTGCAGAGTGTGTATGTGGGGGGTGATTATTCACCCGGATGTGGAGTATTTCTAAATGGGAAAAATGTCATATTTAATCTTTTTTCCTTCCAATAACACTTTCTTTCTTTTGTTGTAAAAATAGGGCATGTCCTTAAAGAAAATGTGGAAATTACTAACAAGTAGAAAGAAAAAAAGAAGAAAACCGCTCATAATTCTGCTATGCTAGCAAAGCCACTCCATCTTGATTGCATTTATTTTACCATTATTAAATTTATTATTATTTTGTTTTAAAGACAGGGTCTTGCTCTGTTGTCAAAGCTGGAGCACAATGGCATGACCATAGCTCCCTGCAGTCGCTCATTTCCAGGCTCAGCTGATCCTCCTGCTTCAATTTCCCAAGTAGCTATGATTACAAGCATGAGCTGCCACACCTGGCCTGTTTTATGTTATTTTATTTATTTATTTTCTATTCTTTTTATTTAATTTATTTATTTATTTATTTATTCATTCTTGGGAATTCATTGAGGGTACAATAAACCAGGTTACACTGATTGCGTTTGTTAGGTAAAGTCCCTCTTGCAATCGTGTCTTGCCCCCAAAAGGTGTGACACACACCAAGGCCCCACCCCCTCCTTCCTTCCCTCTCTCTGCTCTTCCTTTTCCCACCCCTCCCTCCTTCTTTCTCTCTCTGCTCTCCCCTTCCCCCACCATGACCTTAATTGTCATTAATTGTCCTTACATCAAAATTGAGAACATAGGATTCATGCTTCCCCATTCTTGTGATGCTTTACTAAGAATAATGTCTTCCACTTCTATCCAGGTTAATACGAAGGATGTAAAGGCTCCATTTTTTTAAATGGCTGAATAGTATTCTATGGTGTACATATACCACAGCTTGTTAATCCATTCTTGGGTTGGTGGGCATTTATAGAGAACTCAAATTAATCCACATGAAAAAAGCCAACAATCCCATATATCAATGGGCAAGAGACATGAATAGAGCCTTCTCTAAAGAAGACAGACAAATGGCTAACAAACATATGAAAAAATGTTCATCATTCCTATATATTAGAGAAATGCAAGTCAAAACCACCCTGAGATATCATCTAACCCCAGCGAGAATGGCTCACATCACAAAATCTCAAAACTGCAGATGCTGGCGTGGATGTGGAGAGAAGAGAACACTTTTACACTGCTGGTGGGACTGCAAACTAGTACAACCTTTTTGGAAGGAAGTATGGAGAAACCTCAAAGCACTCAAGTCAGACCTCCCATTTGATCCTGCAATCCCATTCCTGGGCATCTACCCAGAAGGAAAAAAATCCTTTTATCATAAGGACACTTGCACTAGACTACTTATTGCAGCTCAATTTATAATCACCAAAATGTGGAAACAGCCTAAATGTTTTATGTTATTTTAAAAACCACACCACAAGCCTTGAGATTTGCATCCTACTTTCTTTTTACTCTTCCATCTATATCATATTGTGATCAGTTTTCCTTGTTATTATGGACTTCAGGTCAGTATAATTTTTATCATGACTTAGTGACATACCGAGTGCCTATATTGTAATTTCCTGAATAAACTTTTCCCATTAGTTGGACGATTAGCTTGTTTCCAAATTAATGTTTCATTCAGAACTGCAATGAGAATACCCACAATCACCATTCATTGAGCACTTAATGAGACAAGTGGCTACATTCCACCTTGTTTGATCTTTACAACAACCCAACAAAGCAGATGTTATTGTGGTTTGTTTCACTTTCTTTTACTACATTATGAAAACAAAATGTGTCTCTGCAAAATCAACTCAAGTAGAACCAAGGGGATCTAATGGTAAAGGCCAAATATTTGCTTCCTTTACCCTCCAGTCTCACCAATGCAACTTTCCACTGATGACACTTGTACATTTCTTGTGTATCCTTCCAGCAATTGTCTGTGTACATCCAAACACACTGGGAAATGAACTCCATAATGGCATATCATGGCATGTATTTTACTCTGAAACTTCCTATTTATCTAATCTACATATCCCCAACATCTTTCTGTGTCAGAATATAGTAATTTGTTTCACACTGGGTGAAACTGAGGCCATGCTATTATGGGTCCCATCAAGAGGTATGTTGACATAGTAATCCCCCCGTATGGTAGAATGTGACCTTATTTGGAAATGGCATCATCAATGTAATTAGTTCAGGTGAGGTTGTGCAGGAATAGGGTGGGCCCTAATCCTATACGAATAGTGTCCTTATAAAAAGGAAAAATGTGTGCACAGAGACAGGCTGTAAGGAAGAGGATGTGAAGGGACACAAAGAGAAAAAACCACGTGAAGACAGAGGATTGGAATGATGCATCTAAATATGGAAATATTGCTGGAAACCACCAGAAGCCAGGAAAAGGTAAGGAAGTTTCCAAATGGAGTGTGGGCATACTTGATTTCATACTTCTGGCCTCCAGAATTGTAAGACAATGCCTGCCTGCCTTCCTTCCTTCCTTCCTTCTCTCTTTCTCTTCCTTTTTTTTTTTTTTTTTTTTAAAGCCACCAAGTTTGTGGTACTTTGTTAGGAGGGCAGCCTTAGGAAAGTAGTATGGATGCCAAACCTTTAAAACTGTGTGGCAGAGCAGGCATATGAACTTACATAGGTGTGACCTTAAGGTCAGTGTGCTCAACAAATAGATTTTTTAAACATAAACACCTATATAGTGCTTAGTCTGTGCCAGGCTCTGTGCTAAGCATTTTATGTGGATTTCTCTCAAGGAGGCATTTATTACTACCATCTCAGTAGTCAGTTCCTTCGGGAGGTTGGCTGGTGGCTTCCACCAGGGGGCAGACCTGGGCCTTTGTGTCCAGAAAGGGAAGCCTGCGCAAGTCAGGCCATCATAGACTTTTTTGCAGTTCCTCTTCACAAATTGCCAATAGCTTTGGTCGCCAAAGCAAGAACCACATCAAAAAAATAGGACGGATTGGGGCCGGGCGCGGTGGCTCGCACCTGTAATCCTAGCACTCTAGGAGGCTGAGGTGGGTGGATTGCTTGAGCTCAGGAGTTGGAAACCAGCCTGAGCCAGAGCGAGACCCCACCTCTACTAAAAATAGAAAAACTACCCCGGCGTTTGTGCTGAGCACCTGTAGACCCAGCTCCTTGGGGGGCTGAGGCGAGAGGAACTCTTGATTCCAAGAGTTTCAGGTTGCTGTGAGTTACGACGCCATAGCACTCTACTGAGTGTGACGAAATGAGAATCTGTCTGAAAATAATAATAATAATAATAATAATAATAATGGGGAGGGTCAACCCCCCCAGACAGTGAAGGCAGAGAAGCTTTCATCTTGTCTGAGGGAGAGAGAGTCAAGCCCCTGAAGGCCTGGGCAGTTTGATCTACAGATAGGGTGGGAGTGTGTACATGTTGTCTGTTTTCCCTCCAAACAGATCCTGAATCCATTCTCACTCAACAACCTTTTGATGAAAAAAAAAAAAAAATTAACATTTATGTCACAGGTGCAGTTTTGGGGATGGCCGTCCAACAATCTCCCTGTCTGTGTGATTGTTTCAGCAGCAGCCATGTCCTTAAACCCCTGACCAAAGTTGACCTTGGGGTTTTGACAGGAGAGACATAGAAGCTGCACCCTTGGAGGAAGTTTCCATGGCCCTGCTACTGAGTTTCCAACCGAGCTGGTTGCTGGCCTTGCTGAGTGCTGGTTGTTCAGCCCTTCCCTGGATTTTGCAACACACCCCAGTAACCATGTTTCTTTTTACGACACTCCCACTCCTTTTAAACTAGAGTTCATCTCTATTACTTGCAAATTCACAGAACAAAAAAGCCTGAATTAATATGAATAAGGATGGTTTTTGTAGATAGAAAAAAAGGGGGGGGCCTAAGGATATTCTTTAAAGTCATCCAGGAAAATAAAAAAGATAAAAATGATGACACCATAAGAATAACCAGCACCTAGAAAAAAAGGGCTCACCGTGTGTAGGTTCTCAATCGATATTCATTGACTGGAGAAATTAATATACAATAATATGCAAGAAAACTGGTGCAGAGAATAGGGAAAGGGGACTAGAAATGCTCAGCTAAATTCCACTTTTTTCTTTCATTGCAAAGAAGACAATGTGGCTTCAAGTTAATAAATCAAGACGCAGGGGTGCGATCACATTATTTAGAATTACAGTGTGATCACCAGAGTTAAAACAAAAGAAGTTTTCCTGAGAAATGGGGGAGTGTTTTTCTACATCCTCCTAAGCATCACGTATTCTCCACCGGTGGGATGGTTCACACCTGCAATCCCAGCACTCTGAGAGGCCCAGGTGGGAGGATGGCTTGAACCCAGGAGTGTGAGGCTGCGGTGAACCATGACGTTGTAACAATACTCCAGCCTAAGACTGAGGGAGACCTCATCTCAAAAATAAGTAAATGAGTAAATCTGTGTATTCTCAACCTTTTACAAAATTTGCCAAGGGATCCAAGCCTGTTTGCAGAAGACCCAGATTGGGGCCAGGAAAGACCCAAATCCAGAACATGCCTCAGTCTCTGGTCACGAAGCTGGAGCTTGTCTGCCCAGAAGTGGGCGCTGTCTTCTAATATGCCCAGGGACGCTCACAGGCTACTGTCCCCCTTGTGTTTCCCAGCCCAAGGGGAGAAAATAGTATCTCATTATTGCTTTAATTAGTATCTGCTTACTAGTGTGTGAGGTTAAGTGCTTTCTCTCATATTTATAAGCCGTTTGTATTTCCTTTTCTGAGAATTGCCTTTTCATGTCCTTTCTATTAAATGGAAACTGTGCCCCCCCCCCCTTCAGTACTTTCTTTTTTCTTATCTGATGGCGTTGTTACTCAGCTGCTCCACCTAGTTTATTTTTGGCATATTAGATCTGCTTTAAGCTTTCCTTTCCTCTTCCTTCTTCTCTTCTTTACCTATCTGAATTTGTAAATGCCTTCTAAAAATCATAACACAGGCTTCCAGCGAATCTTATACATTCATGATAATAATCTACCTTGTATCAGTTAAAAAATATAAAAGTAACAATCTTTCTTTGTTCATTGAAAACTCCCTCCCTTCTTTCTAGCTCTTTCACAAACCCTGTAAATTCTCCTATGGGCAGAGATTTTTGAAGCAACAGCCAAAAGTCATGCAGATTGTTTTGCCCTTTGGACCTGCCACAAACCCCCTGTGAGGTAAGGAGGTTCAAAGTGGACTTTCTGTTTGTATGGATGGGGGGAAGACAGTGGGAAGAGGAAAAGTATATAAAAATCCCTAAATTGAAGCTGAAATTCTGTTCAACCACCTTTGTATAAACATGGAAACAATTCTACAAGAATTTGAACCCAATGTTCATCAGTGGTTAACTTGGGGGAGGGGATTCTATTTCTTACTTTGTATAATTTGTTTTAAAAGTTAGGATTATGTGTGAGTTTTACTTTGTTTTCCCCCCTCTTGAGCATCTCTGTCCTAGATGCTAGATGTTAATATTTTCCACTTCAGTATTGTCTAGAAAAAATAATAACATCAGCTGGACAGGTGGCTCACACCTGTAGCACTTTGGTAGGCTGAGGTGGGAGGATTACTTTTTAAACTGGGAGTTTGAGTCCAGCCTGAGCGACATGGTGAGATTCTGTCTCTGCAAAAAGTAAAAAACGTTAGCTGGACATGGTAGTCCCAGTTGCTTAGGAGGCTGAGGCAGAAGGATCATTCGAGCCCCAGGGTTTGAGGTTGCTGTGAGCTATACAGCCTCCGTATTGTATCTTGGGGAACAGACCCTATCTCAAAAATAAATAAATAAATAAATAAATAGAAAGATGGAAAGAAAAAATAATATAATAACGTGGTAAAATTTAAAGTAACAAAATGTATAGAATGAAAATGACATTTTTCTTTTACCTATATCCCCAGAAGCAATTACAAGTATTACTCTCTTAACTTTCTGGACATGTTCTTTTATAGTCTCTCTCTGTGTATCTCTATCCCCATCTCTGACTCTATCTCTAGCTCAGTATATCATCCCCCTCACTCTTTTCAAACAAGTGGGTGTGTCATGTACAGACTTTTCTACCCCACCAGTAAATCTTGGATATTGTTTAATGTCAGAGCCCATAAAAATCAAACTCCTCAAAAACAACAACAACAACAAAAAAACAAAACACCAAATGCTGCATAGCCTTCTTATATGGAAGCTTTGTATGTAACATAACATGCACTTTTCCTACTGATTGTGGATGATTTATTCCCATCTTTTGCTACTACAGATAATATCACAAGAAATAACCCTGAACAAATATCTCTACTCAGATCTGAGAGCATGTCCAGGATCAATTCTCAGAACTAAGGTTACTGGACCAAAGGTGTTTGTTTTTTTTCTTCCTCAATTCTACTTTAAAAAAATTTTTTTTAAAGTATTAAATTGAGACAATCTCACTCTGTTGCCCTGGGTAAAGTGCTTTAGTGTCATCATAGCTCACAGCAATTTCAAACTCCTGGGCTCAAGTGATCCTCTTGCCTTAGCCTCCTAAGTAGCTGGGACCACAGCCACAACACCGACTAGTTTTTCTAGTTTTTCTATTTTTAGTACAGATGGTGTCTCACTCTTGGTTAGGCTGGTCTCAAACTCCTGAGTTCAGGCAATCCACCAGCCTCTGCCTCCCAGAGTGCTAGGATTACAGGTGTGAGCCACCGTGCCCAGCCAACCTAGCCTCTTTTCTAGCTTTTTAATCTTTGACGGATGAACACCAGCCTGTTACCATATTCCTTCAATCAGTGGTAAAGCTGAGCATTTCTTTATGCTTATAAACTACTTAAATTTCTTTGCCAACTTTGTTTTGCTGTTGGGTTGTTGGTTTTCCCCTTCTTAATTTTTGAAAGGTCTTTTTGGATTAGGAAAATTAGCCCATGGTTTGTTATATAGGTTTTGAATATTTTTCTAGATTTTAGTTTGCCTTTTCATTTTGTTGAGTAACTTTTTCGCTCCACGGAAAGTCACATATTTTACCTATTAAAGTGTATCAAACATACTCTCCTACCGCTTCTTAGGACTGTGTCTTTCTTACAAAGGCCTTCCGTTTTCCAAGATCACTTTAACATTCCCCATTTTTACAGTATTTCCATGGTTTCCTTTTCTTTAAAATTTTACCTGGAATTTATTTTGATATAAAGAGTGAGGCAGGGATCCATTTTTTTTTTTTCAAAGTATGGAAGGCGATCTAGATCTCCTCCTACCAGGGATTGATGAATTTGTCTTCTCCCTGCTTATTTGAAATGCCTGTTTTATTTTATAGAGTGGCTCAATAATATGCAAACCAGCAGAAAGTCTTGAGTAACCAAAGTCTACGATCCCAGTCAGTTCTTCATTTTTATTGCTGAAATTTTTGTCTTTCAGAAGTAAAGGAAGTGTCTAGAGGATTTGCTGCCACAGGCCACATTCTCACCAACCAGGAGGAACAAGCTGGTGCTGCTCTAGACGCCCTGTCTGCCTCCTACTGCTTTGGTTAAACATCCCCCGCCCCCAGCTCCCTCCAGCCTAGCTGGGAGCATTCCTTGTGGTTGGGCAGTTTCCTTCACAGCCTGCTCTGTCCTTAGCAACAGGAAGTTTGACGCACCAAGTCCCCCAAACGTGCCCTCCACTCTCTTCTCTTGACTTCTTTGCATATGCTTTTCCCTTTGCCTACAGTACTTTCCCTCATCTTTTTTTTTTTGGGGGGGGGGCTGATTCTTCACATCTCAGTTTAAAGATTACCTCATGAAGCCTTTCATGACACCCAAGATGGATGCCAAGATAGTACCTTCTGTTTCCTGAATAGTCCTTATCCAGCACTGCTGGTGTGGACATGGGGAAACAACCAAGTTCCAGATCTAATGCTCTGGAAGGTGGGCTGGGGCCAGTCCCAAGTAAAGATGTCGCACTGTCTGCTCCAGGAGCAGGGCCACCTAGCTGATTTTTAGGACCCAGTACAAAATGAAACTGTGGGGATCCATTGTTCAACAATTGTGAATTTTAAGGTGGAGACAGCAAAGCACTGAGCCAGGGTTTGGGGCGCTCTTGCATGCCCATTATAGAATGTTTAATGGTGGCTCCTGAAAAGATGTGTCCACATCCTCATATGGAGCCCCTGTAAATGCAGCTTTATCTGACAGAAAGGTCTTTGCAGATATAGTTAAGGATCTTAAGGAGAAAAGGTCATTCTGCATTATCTGGGTAGATCTGAGATCCAATAATGCATGTTCTTATAAGAGATACACAGGGGAGATTAGAAGGACAGAGAGAAGATAGACCCACAGACGAGAAGGCAACATGAAGATGGAGTCAGAGATCAGAGTGATGTGGCCACAAGCCCAGGAGTGCTGGAAGCCACCAGCAGCTGGAGGAAGCAATGAGGGGTTCTTACCTATAGTCACCAAAGGGGGTGTGGCTCTGCCAATACCTATATGTCAGCCCCTGACCCCAAGAACTGCAAGAGAACTAGTTTCTGTTGATTTAAGCCATCCAATTTATGGTAATTCATTATGCCAGCCACAGGAAACTAATATACCTGTGAAGCTGGGTATTTGGCTTAGGGCATTTGTGGAAACCATGAAAAAGGAAAGCCTCTTTCCTTTGGGATCACTAAGGCAGTAGAGCTAAGCTTGGATCTGCCAGGCCACTAGCCTGTCTGAAGTTGAAGCCAACCCAGGAAAGCCAAAACTGAGAGATGGGAAGAGAGTGATTTCTGGGCAGAACCTGGATCAAATCATGAGCAAAGACAGACAGATCTGCCCCTGGATATTACTGAGCCTAAACACGCTGAAAAATAAAACCAATCTCAATTCAGTTTTTGTTACTTGCCACTGAAAGAGCCCTAACTACTACTCAGATGTCAGACAGTTCAGAAAAAAATTTGGCAGGATTTCAAGAACTGAGGCTTGGTAAGGAAACTAGCTCAGGAGAATTGGGAAATGCTCCCAAGGGTAGGAGATGGCACTCAGCCTAGGAGTAGGATGACAAAAAGAGTGATCCGAGGAGGCCAGATTTTTTTTTTTTTTTTTTGTACTTTTTGGTCAGGGCTGGGTTTGAACCCGCCACCTGTGCCCTACTCCTCTGAGCCGGTGCCCTACTCCTCTGAGCCACAGGCGCTGCACTGGAGGCCAGGTTTTTGTGGGCATGTCTGAAAGATGGAAAGAAGGACAAGAGACCAGCGACATGGAAGAGGCAACGCAGGAGTTGCTGAAAGGCGTGCTAGGGATTCTAAAAAACTTTCAGGCCTAAAGCTGTAAATAGCTTATGATGATGAGAAGAACCCTTGGTTTCCAGAAGAGCATACGGGCAGGGAGAGAAGGCTGCCGTTGCTGCAGCACATGGGTGGAGGAAAGAGAAAGAGCCATGTTGCTTTGGAGCATTCTGGAAGTCTAGCTGAATGTTCATGGAATTAGGGGGATATTTAATGAGCAAAGTCCCCAAGGAGATGAGCATGGTTCCCAGAGCCTCCTGGAGGGTTAGCCTAGAGCAGGATTGAAAGGTGGAGGGATACTTGTTTTTGAAATTCTTCTGTGTGGCTATCAGGACTGTGTTAAGATATTTAAAGTCGACAGGCACTATAGCAAATCCCCCACTAATATGTCATAAAAGATGCAGAATGTACCTTTTTGGCCTTCCTCACTTCCTCTCAGGTCTGTGTATTTCCTATTGCCCAGACTGTGGCACCCAGTTGTGAACAAATGAGAACATCTCAATTTGGTTCCACTGATGATACTGGTTACACTGCCCCAAGGATCTTCTGCCTCCTCCAGATGGTAGGACTGTAGGGACCTGCGTGAATGAGCCGTCCTGACTCATTCACGCACCTGGAAAGGCGAGGGGGGCTCACAACCTTGTGGTGACACTTGACGGATAAAAGAGGGAAGCCGTGGATTAATCACTCCTCTCTTGGGTCCCTCATTTGAAGAGCATTTTCCATGGTTCCTTTCAAGGAGCTGGGCAAAACTGAGCTCCTGTTGCCCACAGTGGTACCCAGCTCAGTAACGTAGCCTTGGCTATCACTTCTCCTCAGTTTCACACCTCTCTGGCCTCAACCTCTACTTTTTGGAGTAGCCTAGGATAAGACAATAGGTATAAGGAATTCCACTGAAGTTTTAGTTTTTCTGTAACTATTTCAACGTTCCTCAGTCACTGCTACCGCCATGGCTGCTACTCCCAGAACTGGTTTAAGAAGATGGGAACAAAGATAAGGCCAGGAAAGTTTCCAGCCAGGGTAGGGAAAAAGCAGGATGAGATCAGGGACACTGGAACCTAATGAGAAGCATGCAGAAAGGGTGGAAAGAGCTGGCCACACATGTGGCAAAGTTAGGGTGCATTCCTAGGAGTGTGGCATTGAGGACAAAAGAGGCCGAAGTTCTCCATTCTTCCTGGATCAGAACATGAGACAGGTCAGACCATGTGTCTCACTTGTGGGCACTGCACTTTAATAAAGGCAATGGAAGATGGAAGCAAGTGATAGAAAAGGTCAACTAAGATGCTTTGGGACTTGCTACCACATTACAGAAAGTGATACATAGCTTTTATTTGCAGAACTTTTAGGAGAAAGGGAGGACTACGAGAGCTGTTTTCCTGTGTGTGAAGAGCTGTCATGTGGAAAGGGGAATGGATTTATTCTAGAAGTGAGGAATAATGAATGGAAGTCAGAGGGAGCTGGATTTAGCTTAGCATAAGGAGGAACTCTCAAACCTGGAGGCTGCCTTCTGTCTTCCAGAGGCTCCAGATGCCTGGGCTTGTCATGCCTGGTACAGTTTCCAAACTAAGGACACCCAAAGACAGTGAAACGAAAGGATCTTAGCTTTCCTCACTCCCTCTTTCCCTCCATTCATTCCATCAAATTGCCCAGCGTCTCTAATACACAGGGAAAATCTTCCTCACAGAGAATTAAAAACCTTTGGTAACTTACATTTTTTTGTACCCAGGCACTTCCTTTGGAAGGAAATAGAAATCTCCAGGGTTGCTTTCTTTCGTCAGAGCCCTTCTTGAAATGTAGTTCATGGCACTGGGCATATCTGTGATCGTCATATCCACACCTTGGCAGCAAGAGTCAGTTGGATTTGTGCTTAGGGTACTGTGATTGTAAATGACAGAAATAGACTCTGACTAGCCCTAGGGTAAAAAATAAATAAATTTATCAGATTACAAAATAGCTACAGGTAAAACTGAAAATCAATTTTCTTTCTTTTTTGGGGGGTGGGTGGGGAGGACTGAGTCTCACTCTGTTGCCTCAGGTAGAGTGCTATGGCATCATAGCTCACAGCAGCCTCAGATTCTGAAGGTCAATCTTTGATGTCAGGAACCAGGAAGGTTTTAGGGATCTGGATACCAGAAACCAATGGACCTATATTGTGTACGTCTGTATATATTTTCTTTTCCTTCCTTCCTTCCTTCCTTCCTTCCTTCCTTCCTTCCTTCTTTCCTTCCTTCCTTCCCTCCTTCCTTCCCTCCTTCCTTCCCTCTCTTCCTTCCTTTTTCTTTGTCTCCCTTCAGTGTCTGGGGCAGTGGCATGATCATATCTCACTGATTGCAACCTAAAACTCTTTTGCTCAAGTGATCGTCCTGCTTCAGCCCCTGAAGTAGCTGGGACTACAGGCACATGCCACCACATGTGGCTATTGTTTTTTTTTTTTCGGAGACAGGGTCTTACTATGTTGCCTGGCTGGTCTTGAACTCCTGACCTCAAGCAATCCTACTGCCTCGGTCTCCCAAAGTGTTGGGATTACAAGTGTGAGCCCCAACCTTTTTTCCTAATCTTACCTTTGCCTCATAATCACTCCCTGTATAATCATTCAAACTTGTGGGAAAAGTATATATAGTATACTTTTTAAATACTTATTTTTTTGGAGGTAATTCATATACAGTTGTAAGAAATGATACAGAGAGATTTCACATACTCTCCACCCACTTTCCTCCAATGGAAACATCCTGCATCACAACAGTGCAACAACCTAGACAGCAAATTGACATTGATATTGACTGATTCATTCAGATTTCACCAGCAGTATATGCACTCATTTGTGTGTGTGTTTAGTTTCATGAGATTTTATCACAGATTCAGAATCCTGTGACCACTAGCAGCCAAAATAAAGAACAATTCCATCGCTACCAGGATCTCGACTATGTCCTTTTATAAACACAGCCACCTCCTTGCCCTGGCAACCATTGACACATTCTCCATTTCTATAATTTTTGTCACTTCAAGTCTGTTACATATATGAAAACTTTAGGATTGGCTTTGTTTCACCCAGAATAGTCTCTTGAAGATCCGTCCAAGTTGTTGTGTCAATGGTTTGTTATACTTTTGATCTCAGAGCAGTATTCCTACATTCTGATGTGGGTATACTGTAGTTTGTTCGTTGACCCATTCATCTTTTGAAGAACATTTGGTTGTTTGCTATTACAAGTAAAGTTGCCATAAAAATGTGTGTGCCTGGGTTTTATGTGAACATAGTGCTCATTTATCCAAGATATAAGCCCTAGAGTGCAATTGCTAGGCTTATCCAGCAAGCACTTATTTAGTTTTATTGATGGATTGATTGTGGCAAAGAACACATAACATACATTTATCATCCTAACCATTTTAAGCGTACAGTGCAGTAGTGTTAAATATACTCTATATTGCTGTGAAACAGTTCTCCAGAATATTTTCATCTTTCCCCACTGAAACTCTTTGCCCATGAAACAACCCTCCCTTTATCCTCCTCCTTTCGGCCCCTGATAACCATGATTCTCCTTCCTCTCTATGAACTTGACTGCTCTCGGGGCCTCATACAAGCAAACAACGCCATATTTGTCTCTTTGTGGCTGACTTATATCACTTAGAATGGTACCCTCCAGGTTTATCCTTGATGTAGCGTGTGTCATGATTTCATCTTTTTTTCCCTTAAGGCTGAATAACAATCCATTGTATGTATATACTACATTTTGCTTATATGTTCAACCACTTCGATGGGCATTTGGGATGCTTTTACCCCTTGGCTATTGGGAATAAGAATGCTTTAAATATGGGTGCACAAATATCTCTCCCAGAGCCTGCTTCCATTATTTCTATTTTATTTTATTTTTTGGAAATGGTGTTCTTCTCTGTCACTAAGGCTGGAGTACCATAGTGTGATCGTAGCTCACTGCAGCCTCCTGGGCTCTCCTGATCCTCCGGCATCAACCTCCCAAATAGTCGGGACTACAGGTGCATGCCACCATATCTGGCTAATTTTTAAAACTTTTTTTTGTGTGTGAGAAATGTCTTGTGTTGCCCAGGCTTGTCTTGAACTCCTGGCCTCAAGTGATCCTTCTGCTTTGGCCTGGTAGAGTGTTGGGATTACAGCTGTGAGCCACCTCACCTGGCCCATTATTTTAGATACATATACCCAGAATTGGGATTTCTGGATAACACAATTTTATTTTTCATTTTTTGAGGACCCTCTGAACTGTTTTCCACAGTGGTTGCACCATTTTACAATTCCACCAACCACACATGTGGGTTCTAATTTCTCAACATCCTCACCAACTCTTTTTCTTTCTTTTCTTTCTCTTTCTTTCTTTCTTTCCTTCCTTCCTTCCTTCCTTCCTTCCTTCCTTCCTTCCTTCTT
>CAUYPK010086655.1:0-16323 GCA_963574355.1 Loris lydekkerianus | reverse complement strand
AAGTAGATTAAAGGTAGATGACCATTGTCTTCCTGCTTGGAAAGTTTCATTAGAGAAGTCTGCAGTTACTCTGATGGTTTTGCCCCTGTAGGTCAACTGGTGCTTACTCCTGGCAGCTTGCAGAATCTTTTCTTTTGTCTTGACTTTGGACAGGTTCATCGCAATGTGTCCTGGAGAAGCTCGGTTAGAGTTGAGGTGACCTGGGGTCCGATATCCCTCTGAAAGCAGTGGTGAATCTTTGGTGATAGTTGGGAAATTTTCTTTTATAATATTCTCTAGTATGGCTTCCATTCCTCTGGGGCATTCTTCTTCCCCTTCTGGGATTCCTATAACTCGTATGTTGGAACACTTCATAAAGTCCCATAATTCTGACAGTGAATGTTCTGTTTTCTCTCTCTTCTTTTCTGCCTCTTTTACTGTCTGAGTTATCTCAAGAACTTTGTCTTCTACCTCTGAAATTCTTTCTTCTGCATGGTCTAACCTGTTGCTGATACTTTCCATTGCATCTTTAAGTTTCCTAATTGACTGTTTCAGTTCCTTCAGCTCTGCAATTTCCTTTCTATATTCTTCATATCATTCATCTCTTATTTGATTCTGTTTTTGGATTTCCTTTTGGTTATTTTTCACTTTATTAGCAGTTTCCTTCATTGTTTCCATCATTTCTTTCATTGTTTTCATCATGTGTATTCTAAATTCCCTTTCTGTCATTCCTAACATCTCTTTATAGGTGGAATCCTCTGCAGTAGCTACCTCATGGTCCCTGGGCAGGGTTGTTCTGGACTGGTTCTTCATGTTGCCTGGAGTTTTCTGCTGATTCTTCCTCATGAGTGATTTCTTTTATCTGTTTCCTTGCCCTAATTTTCCTTTCACTTCCTCTTGTTCTTTAAGTTCCCATGCCTGTGGAAGTTGCCAGCAGTTTTAGACAGAATGAACACATGTGACCACTTGCCAGTTTTCCAATGTTTTTGTCCTCCTCTTGGGGTCCAGAAGTCTCTCGCTGACTTCCTGTATCCTCACAGGGATTATTATAGGCAGATCCCACCAGCCACAGATGCCTGGAGTCCTATCTCCCCAGACTCACGGTGCCCAGATGCAAGGAAGCTGTTACTCGGCCGCCATCTTGCTCTCTCCTATTTGGGTCTTTCTCAAGAAGTAATTTTTTAATTCTCATTAAAGTTTTATAATTTCTTCCCCAAAGGGCTTGCAAATCTTTTGTAAACCTATTCATAGGTACTCTGTGTTTTAAAAAATGCTATTGCAAATGATGTATTAACTTTTTTTTGGCATATTAATTTTTAAAATTTCACTGTTGAACTGGTTGCTACTCATAGGTAGAAATATAAACAGTATATATATATATATATATATATATATATATATATATATATATATATTTTTTTTTTTTTTTTTTTTATCCAGCTGCCTTGCCACCAAACTCCTAGTAATTATGTTTAGATTCTTTGGCATTTTATATTAGACATCAAACCACCTATGAATATTTTGCCCTACTGAACTAGCCAAGACCAACAGCATGATGTTGAATAAAAGTGATAATGATAGTGGGCACCCCTTTCTTGTTTCTAATCTCAAGAGAAAGCTTTCAGATTTTTACCATTAAATATGATGATGATACAACTGTTTTTATATATGCTTTGCCAAGGAAGTTCATTTTAATCCCTAGGTTCCTGAATTTTCTTTTTAATCATATGTGGATGTTGAATTCCATCCAGTACTTCTTCTGCACCTATTATGAAGATCCTATAATTTTTCTTCTTTACTCTATTAATGTGTTTAACTACAATAAATGATTTTCTATTGTTAAACCAACTTTGCATTCCTGAGATAAACACAGCCTGGTCGTTGTGTATTATCATTGTTACATATTGCTAATTTTTTTTATTAAATCATAGCTGTGTACATTAGTGCAATGATGGGGTACAATGTGCTGGTTTAATATACAATTTGAAATATTTTCATCCAACTGGTTAACATAGCCTTCATGGCATTTTCTTAGTTATTGTGTTAAGACATTTATATTCTACATTTAGTAAATTTCACATGTACCCTTTTAAGATGCACCATAGGTGTGGTCCCACCAATTACCCTCCCTCTACCCATCTCCCCCCTCCACTTCCATCCCTGTCCCCCTTACCCCATATTCTTGGGTTATGATTGGGTTCCACATGAAAGCTATAAATTGATTTCATAGTAGGGCTGAGTACATTGGATACTTTTTCTTCCATTCTTGAGATACTTTGCTAAGAAGAATATATTCCAGTTCTATCCACGTAAACATGCAAGAGGTAAATTCTCCATCTTTTTTAAGGCTGCATAATATTCCATGGTGTACATGTACCACAATTTATTGTTTCATTTATGGGTTGATGGGCACTTGGGCTTCTTCCATGACTCAGCAATTATGAATTGGGCTGCAATAAGCATTCTGGTACGTATATCTTTGCTATAATGTGATTTTTGTGTCTTCTGGGTATAGACCTAGTAGAGGAGTTGTAGGATCGAATGGCAGGTCTATTTTTGGATCCCTAAGTGTTCTCCAAACATCTTTCCAAAAGGAACGTATTAGTGGGCATTCCCACCAGCAGTGTAGAAGTGTTCCCTTTTCTCCACATCCACGCAAGAGGAAGATTTTCTAAACCTAAGAAGAGTCTGAGCCTCTTATAACACTATTGGAAATGATTCAAGAGGAAGGGAGAGAGAAATAGTATAGAAGGGGGTGGAGGGAAGGAGAGAGGAAAGGAGAAAGGAGAGGGGAAGAGGGAGGGAAGAGGTGAGAGAGATAGATATTGAAATTAAAGAAGAGTAGTCCTTGAGAAATGGAGGAGGGATATAATGAGGAATCCAAGTGGAGGGCATGAGCTTTGAGAACAGAAGGAATGTATCTTCCACAATAAGAGGAGGGCAGAGGTGGCAGACAAAAAATCAGACAGATTTAATAGTGGGAACATGAGGTGTTTCATTTCTATTTCTAAATAAAATATGAGGTGGAGACAACTGAGATTGAGGAAAAGGAGATGGTGAGAAATGTCTGAGGAGAGTAGGTTTGGAGCTTGTAATAACCAAAGATATCAAGTCCTAATGTTTGGAACCCATATTACTTTACATAGTAAATACTTTGCAGGTGTGATTAAGTTAAGGCTTTTGCAATGGAGAGACTATCCTGATTTATCTAGGTGGGCTCTAAATGGAGTCCCTTAAGAAAAAGACAGAAGGAGATTTGTCAGACATACAGAGGAGCATGGGGTGTGAAGAGGGAGCAGCAAGAGAGTTGAAGAGGCTGGCCCTGAAGATGGGAGTGATAAGGCTGCCAGCCATGAAATACTTGTAGGTACTAGAAGCTGAGAGAGTTGAGGAGGGCATTCTTCCCTAGACCCTCTGGGAGGAGTGTGTCAACAACTTGATTTCAGTCCATTGACCCTACCTTCACACTTCTGGCCTCCAAACGGGGGTGGGGTGGTAAATTTCTTGTTTTTTATACCATCAAATTTGTGATAATTTGTTGCAGCAGCCACAGGGAACTAATACAAAGGTACTCTTCCATGTCATTGAGTAGTTTTCTATATGACTGTAGGATGAAAAACTTTCTCCTAGGATAGCCAGTCACCTAGTACCTACTAGTTCTTTAATTACTATTGTATTAATAATCTTGCAAGATTCATATACTGATGATGCTCTCTTACTTTCATGTATCTGTGTTATTTACTCTCTGTAGAATGTACAAATTTGTGAAGATAAGAACCTTGTCTATAAGGCTTTTTTTTTTTTTTTTTTTTTTAAACAGAGTCTCACTATGTCATGCTCGGTAGAGTGCTGTGGAGTCACAGCTCATAGCAACTTTAAACTCTTGGGCTTAAGCGATTCTCTTGCCTCAGCCTCCCAAGTAGCTGGGACTATAGGCGCCTGCTGTAGTGCCTGGACATTTTGCTGTTGTTGTTGTTGTTGTTAATTGTTGTTTAGCAAGCCCAGGCTGGGTTTGAACCCACCAGCCCTGGTGCATGTGGCCGGTGCCTTAACCACTGAGCTATGAGCACCAAGCCATTGTCTATAAGTTTTTTTAAAAAAAATTCTCTTACTGACTTGTATGATAAATCTATAGATACTGGTTTGAAATTAGTGGGAAATTTGTGAATGAAAGTCATAGTAGAAATATCAGACATATTAGAAAGAATCCTTTTCCTATTTCAAGGGAATAAACAGATTTTTTCCCTGTTGATCAAATGTATTTTGAAATTATGATCACTAATAAATGAAACTGCATTTTCTCATCAAAAAAGTAAAGAAAATATTTGTTTATTAAGCTTAGAACAGTGGTGGGTATGTGACAAAACTCAAAAACTAGTATCTGAATTTAAATGAATTAGTTATTTAATCATGCATTAACTTTGCATTAGTTCATACACTCATCTGTGGTCAGCTGGCCCATAGGATCTGCCAGTTTGGCAGAAAGTGGTGTCTCACCACTGCTGTTGACAAACTGAAGGTGTGAATGTGTATGTTGCTATGGAAATTTGTTCTAGTATGTAGACTCCTCTGTCTAGGACTTCAAAACTCTAGGTATAGTAGAGTTCTTTAGGACATAATTGTAGATCCTGGTTTTTATATGAAATGGTTGTGAAACAGACTTAGTAGTGTTGAACATTTTACTCATTGAGATAGATTTTATTTCACTTTATTCTATGTTGATTTTTCTTAATATTAATAGAATAGAATGTATTCTGTTTTCTTAATTCCTGAGGCATTTTGTTTTGGTTCTTTATCTACTATCTTCTTAATCTGAGCCTTCTCTTCTGGTTTATTTAGCAAGTAAAAAAAAAAAAAAATAGAAACATTTAATGAGAATGTGGAATGGACATACAAAACAAACAGGGCTTTTCTTGTTCTCAAGTAGCTTGTAGTTCATTAATTTAGTAATTCATTAATTTATCCCTCCAGCCATTCATCCATCCATTTCAACAAGTATTTTCCAAATACTTACTGTTCCCCAGGCATTATACTATGGGAATAAAAATGGTAACAATTAAAGAATATATCCTTTCCATCAAGAAGCAAACTCTTGGGTGTGGGGGACAAGGGGGTGAAGTGACCATGGCATCATGTGCTCAGTGATGTGGCAGAAATAGAGACGGGTTGCTTAAGCAGGTCAGTGAAGGGACATCTGGTCAGTGGGAGTCAGGGAGAGGTAAGGAGAGTGCAGAGGACACGTCCCAGAGAAAGTCTATCTCAACTGTGAAGGGCCAAAGAGTCAGTCAGGTGGGAGTTATTGTAAGCATAACACAGCCTGGCACCATCCAATCTGAACTATTCTTCCAGATATGGTGCAGCCTCTCCGTACTCCACTGAACCTTCCTTGCCTAATATAATCTGAAGTTTCTGCTGCTCCCTCCACCTCCAGATTGCATGCTGTGTATGGCTTTTTGCACACCTTCCCTGCACAGCTTGGTATAGTGGAAGTACTAGGCTTTGGAGTTGGAAAGATTGGGGTTAAGTCTTCCTGCCATCCATTTGACAATCATCTCAAGTCCCATCTTTTCACTCCTACCTCTCCACTTTCTGTTTCCAGAAAGTGTATATCCTGTCTCTTTCATGTGCACTGCCCCCACCAATTCTTCACATTTGTGGGTGCTACTCTGCTGGTCAGGTAAACGCATATCCCCTTCTCCCCACTTGGCATGATTAATTCACACACACCAGGCTAAAGCATCTTCTATGTCATGTTTCTTTGACTTCTCTAGTTAGATGCTCCTGCAACAGGTTCCTCCAGGATGACAGGCCCCACTTCCCAGTGCATTTATCACACTGAAAGATGGCCGTCCTTATTAGTCTTACTCTCTAGTAGGCCTTGAGCACCCTGACAGTTGGGATTATGCCCCATTCATCTTTATATCTCTAGTGACTTTCACATCTTAATCTTAGTCTTAGTCACATTTTAGGCACTTAAATGTCTTTAATGAATGAATGGATAGCTGAAAAAGGCTAGAGATTGACTGCTGTTTCATGCAGTCAGTTGTTATTAGTGATCTTTATTTACCCAGTTCCTAAATAATGTCTGTTTGTTTTTGTAGGCTCAGATACACCCTGCATTTAATCACGTATTGTGCCACTAGACTGAAGGTTAAGGAAATGTCTATTCCACTGCTACACAGCAGCAAAACACCAGTATTTCAATAATAGAGGGCACCACTTAAGAAACTTCAAGAACTAGAAAAAGTTAAAATTGATAGAACAAGTATGATCTCTTGATTAGATCAAATTTTATTCCTTGAAAGGAAGCTTTTAATTTTAAAGACATCTAGGGAGCATTGAACAGTGTATTTTTATGAGTGAGAAGTTAATGCACATTGAGGAAAGAAGATTAATATATAGTGCAATGTCAGGAGCAATTATCTTAAATTGATGATGACAAAATATCTTTCTGGTTTAGCTTTTATTGAAAAGAAACTGTTATTTTTAAATCATTCCTTGAGATGGAGTGGGAGTTGGGTGGGCATCGTGTCTCATTTTCGGGGTAATTTATCTTAACAAATATATCACTTTCAGTGAGAACATTTGTGAATTACCTATAAGGGATTTGAAAAACCAGACTTAAAAAATTTCAAGTCACAAGCAGTTGGTTTTATAAATTAAGTCACCTTGCAGGCTCTGTGATTAGAAGGTGCTCCCAGAGAACTGCTGCGATCTCCTAAATATCAGGTGTGAAATTCCAGCTAATTCTCATGCACATTTGAGTTTGAGAAGCACTGCTCTAGGCTCCCTGAACTAAGATTTTAATTCAGCCATTCTGCTACCTGGGGCCTCAGTGTTTCCATGTGTAGGTTGTGTGGAGTGCTTAGTTACCAGGTAGGTTCTTATTCCTGACCTTGAAGAAGAGATGACCCTGGGACGGTAGAGAACTATGTCCGTGCCAGACATCTTTTAAGTGCTTCACTGAATGCCACCAACCTCGTATCCTATAAAACACAATATATGTGTAAAATATTCCATTAGTTGATGAAATGCCAAGTCAGAAGGTGACCTCTTTTCCCTTTGGAATACCATGCTGCGATGGCAGGGGTCATTTGCCCTCAGCTTTGGACATCAGAGAGCTGAAGCCAAGCGAGAGAGCAAGACAGCAGGAGCATGTGAGCTCAGGACAGAGCAGCCGAGTGACCTAGGAGGGCAGCACCTGGTTAGGAGCAAAGTAGGAGCAACCAGAACAATAGAGCTGGTTGGCTAAGCAGTGATTTAATAGGGGCAGAGCAGGACTTTCTGACTGTTTGAGTGCTGTAAAAGTCTAAGGGTAAGATTGTTTGATGTGATCCAAGGAAGATTTAAGCATGAGTTGCAAATGGAAATCTTAGTGCAAGATTTTCCAGAAGAGCTGAGGAGAAGGGGTTATGTCTGACAGCTTGAATCGTGATATAGACAAGGAATTGAAGGCTACCACATCGGTCCTTTCCATTCTTCCTCTGTGTGGGTGTGGGAGGAAGAGAAATGGTGAGTTCAGGATTCACAGCATCTTTTGCCCCTCTTTTGGGGGTCACATTGATGATGGGAGGTTCATTTTGCTTTTTCCTCCCCAGAATCCTCCTTGGGCCCATCCCACTGACTTCATCTTGTCCTTACTGGTCTCTACATAATGATTACTATTACATGTTTGTCTGTTATTTTTTCAAACTTTTTTTCATTTGATGCTAGCCTGAGGTCTCCAGAGTCTTCTCTGCCTCACTTTGCCCTCCTTATCCCTCTCTTCAAAAATGCCACAATGTAGCTCACAGGTGCTGCCTGGAACTGACGAACAGCTGTTCAGTTAAGCTGTTCCTTTTCAGTCCCATCTCCTGCCAATTTTTTACAAAAACTGCAGACATACAGAGAAACCAGAAATGACTGAAAAGCTGGCACTACCAATGGTGCCAAAAAAAAAAAAGAAAAGAAATAAATAAAAGAAGATCTGGATAAGTCAAAAATAGCATAATTATCCCTTGCCAAAATTGGAGGGTACTTTGTCACTTGCCACCTCTGCTGGGACCTCTGATAGAAACCAATTTTCTTATTATCTGTTTAGGGGGGAACTCATCTGTGCTACCCCATCTTTCTATAATCTAAAAAGCATTGCTTTTAGTTCCTTTAAATTTAGTTCTTTGAGTGGTTCTGTAAGAACATTCTTAAAGAATCTCAACCCTGAAGATGCTCTGGTACAAGAAAATTACCCCTGGGTATGGCTATGGAAGGCTGGATTCTGACTCACTAGCTCAGTGCCCTTAGGAAAGTCCCTTAGCCTTTCTGACTGGAGGACCTGTTATCCTCCAAAATCTGTTTCTTCCCTTGGAAACATGGATGCCCAGCTAGAGACTACATTTATCTGCCTGCTTCACAGCTAGGTATGGTCTCATGAGTAAGTTCTCACTGAGGGAATGTAAGGAGAGATGTGGGAGAAAATTTCCTACCTTAGACTGTCTCCTACTCTTCAGTTAAATCCTGGACTGGGTGGGGGTGACGCAGCTTCTCTCTGCAGATGAGGTCAATATCCCTAGGGAATGGCAGGACAACCAGATAGAGAAACCTGGATCCTGGATGACTCTATAAAGTATAGCTGCCCTGCCAGCTCAGACCTTCAAGCTCCACGTGATGAAGTGTGAGAAGAACAAAGGTCTGTTTTATTTGACCGCTGTATTTTTGTCTCTTTTTTATAGCTGCTTCATTTTAGCCCTAGTTAATAAACAATCTATTATTTTTATTTGTAAGATTGGGGCAATTATATCTACTTGACACAGCTGTGAGGTTAAGTCACATGATGTATGTGTTTCATAAATTGTGAAGACTATTATTATAATGTTAGCTTTTACTGTTGTTGCTGTTTATTAGCTTTTGTGAGAGCATGATCTGGGGCATGAAAAATGAAGGAAGAAGTTGGGTACCAGCATTAAAGACCATGGAGGGGCATGAAGCACTTCTGTTAGCTTGTTTCCTGGCCCTTTAGAAACAATGGGAAGATATGAATAAAAAAGCATAATGGCCAAATGCAAAGGCTATGAATTTAAGACTTTTTGAATTTGAATCCAGGTTCTGCCACCTTTTATCTTAGGCAAGTTACTTAACCTCTTTATTCCTTAGTTTTCTGAGTAAAAGGTAGATAATTGTTCAGTGCTTTTGAAGATTGACATGTGCCATGAGGCTTGCTATATATGTGAGACTTCAAACAATACCTACAACAGAGGAATCACTTCAAAAATGTTATTAACATTTGTGTTACCTGTATGTTTTGAGGAAAAGACAAATGGAAGTGGGAGATATGGGTGCATAAATGGATAAGCAGCCTCTTCATCTCACAAATTGTCATTATTCAAGATGATTTCAATGTCTTCGTGGATTACTTACTAATACCCTGAGTCCAAAGTAGCTTTTCTTTTTATCTTCTGCTACTATATCCCAGTTATATTGGCTCTAAGATGTGCATTCACCTTTCTAATTTTTTCCTTTTTTTTTTTTTAAATTGTTTGGTATTCGTTGAGGGTATAAAGAATTAGGTTACACTGATTGCATATGTTAGATAAAGTTTCTCTTATAATTGTGCTCCGCTCCCAAGAGGTGTGCCATACACGGTGACTCCCCAACACTTCCCTCCTCCCCTCTCCCCATCCTTCATTCTCCTAACCCCCACTGTGTATTAGGTCGTCTACTGCCTTCATATTATAATTGATTACATTGGATTCTTGCTTCATTCTTATGATGCTTTACTAGGAAGAATGTGTTCTCCCTCAATCCAGGTTAATACAAAAGAGGTAAAGTCTCCATCTCTTTTAATAGCTGAATAGTATTCTATGGTATACATATACCACAGCTTGTTAATCTATTCCTGGGTTGGTGGGCATTTAGGCTGTTTCCACATTTTGGCAATTGTAAATTGAGCTGTGATAAACAGTCTAGTGCAAATGTCCTTATGATAAAATGATTTTTTTCTTCTGGGTAGATGCCTAAGTAGTGGGGTAGCAGGATCAAATGGGAGGTCTAGTTTGAGTTCTTTGAGGATTCTCCATACTGCCTTCCAAAGAGGTTGTATTAGTTTATAGTCCCACCAGTAGTGTAAAAGTGTTCCTTTCTTTCCATGTCCACTTCAGCATCTGAAGCTTTGAGAATTTGTGACATGGGCCATTCTCACTAGGGTTAGGTGATATGTCAGGATGGTTTTGATTTTCATTTCTCTAATCATTAGGGATGATGAGCATTTTTTCATATGTTAGTCATTTGTCTGTCTTCCTTAGAGAAGGTTCTATTTATGTCTCTTGCCCAGTGATCTATGGGATTGTTTGCTCTTTTTTTTTTGTTGTTAACTAATTTGAGTTCTCTATAGATCCTAGTTATCATGCTTTTGTCCAATTGATAATATGCAATTATCTTTTCCCATTCTGATGGTTGTCTATTTGCTTTGGTTATTGTCTCCTTCACTGGGCAGAAGTTTTTCAATTTACGTCCCATTTGTTTATTTTTGTTGTTGCAATTGCCACGGAAATCTTCTTCATAAAGTCTTTCCCCAGGCTGGTATCTTCAAGTGTTTCTCCACACTTTTTTCAAGTATTTTTATTGTTTCATGCCTTAGATTTTAAGATTTTATCCATCTTGAATCAATTTTTGTAAGTGGTGAGAGGTGTGGGTCGAGTTTCAGTCTTTTACATGTGGTTATCCAGTTTCCCCAGCATCATCTGTTGAATAGGGATTCTTTTCCCCATTGTATGTTCTTGTTTAGTGTATCAAAGGTTATGTGGCTGTAAGATGTTAGTTTCATCTCATGGTATTCTGTGCCTCTATTTTTGTGCCAATAATATGTTGTTTTGGTCACTACGGTCTAGTAGTATAGCCTAAAGTCTGGTAGGGTGATGTGCCTGGCTTTGTTGTTAAGTACTAAGAATTGCCTTGGCTATACTTTTTTTTTTTTTTCCTGGTTCCATACAAAACTAAGAATTATTTTTTCCATCTATTTTTTCCCTAAGTGTGAAATGACGTTTTTCATTAAGTGTGAAATGACGTTTATTAAGAAAGGGAAAGAGAGGCTTACAGAATAAGAAAGCTTACAAAGCTTACAAAGCTTACAAAGTAGGATACATTCACCACAGGCAACAAATGGTCCTTTATTACAAGGACAAGTATGCAAAGAGGCTGGGATTTCCCTTTCTAAATTGAGATGAATTTTAAAGTTGATGGTGTCGTACAACTTTCATGGGCCAGTGAAGAATCGTGATGTAGTTCTCATTACTTTTTATTGCATGAACAAACTGGATCACAGCTACTCATGTTATCATTACCGTGAGTGAGTTATGTACCTTTTGCTTTAATTGCTATTTTAAATAATAAATATCACACTAATATTTGGCATTGAAATGATTAATTATGAATACAGATAAGGAAACAGAGTAACATCATGTGCACCAGATATTAGTACAATTTAGTTTGGAGGCATGATCATAATTCTATATTCTTCTGGGGAGCAAGAGTAAAGGATATGATGAGATCTAAGGAAAGATGATTCTAACAAATAGATGAAGCTACATTATGTTTTGTTGCTGAGATATGTGCACAAGGATTGTGGATCCCATGTCTAGATATGCAACTGAAGATAGAGAAATTGCTAAACTCCTTGAATAAACCCAAAGTATTTCAAAGCCACGAGAGGCTGTATGTTGAAGATTAATTTCCAGCAACATTTAATTCAATTGAGAGAAAATGTATTAATTAAATCCAATGTGAAATGTTGTTGAAAAGCTCAGTTGTTTTTGGCATGCCTAGAAATTTATACTAATGGTTCTAAAGATATAAGGAACTTAATAAAAAAAAGAATGTACAAGAATGATCAGCAAAAGAAATTCATATCTAAGTAAATCTAAAAAGATTTTAGAAATAAAAATAAAAATTGTAAACAATGAGAATGCATTGTGTTATAGTTTAATTATCTTCAGTTTCCCCTTTCTTAATGCCTCATAAAGTAGTGGTGCATACTCCCATTGAAAGTGTGTTAAGTTCAACCTAACTTTTAAGGCTGGAAATAAAACTAGTAACATTGGAACTGTTCAATCTTAGACAACTTCAGTGTCAATATTCATCCTCAACCATAATTTCATGTCTTTCCGGAGTTCTTATTCTCTTACAGCAAAGAGTTCCTTGTTTCAAGGAAAGCTCTAGTTACCTCACTTCTTCTTTATCATTTTCCTCCTCAGTTCATTGCTTCCTTTCTCCATCCATCTAACCATCACACTTTCAATTTTTATAGCTGTATAGTTTGTCTTAATATCTGATAGAAATCCAAGGGTGAGTGACTCATTGTTTTACTCTTGTGAGATAATGCAAGTGAATGTTAGAATCAAATGTTGAGGATTCTAGCAATTATAATGGTGCTGCTTATTTCTTTGCTTAGTTCTAGTAAAATTTGTTTTATGTAAATTTTATATATGTGTATATAGACTATCCTGACTATGCAGGATAGTCACCCTGTGTATTTAGGATTGTTATATCTTCTTGTTGGTACCAGCTTCCTTTGTTATTATGTGACTCTCTTTGTCTTTCTTTACCTTTGTTGGTTCAATTTTATCTGATGTGAGAATTAGCTACTCCTGCTCTGTTTTGAGATTCATTTGTATGGAATATTTTCATCTCTTCACCCTGAGCCTGGATGCATCCTTGTGGTTTAGATGTGGTTCCTGAAAACAGCAGACACTATTTTGTGTTTTTTTTCAACCATTCAGCCAGCCTATGTCTTTTGAGAGGTGCACCCAGTCCCTAAAAATTGATTGACATTATTGTCATGTGGGATGCTGGTCTGTTCATCCTGTTGGATGGTCTTTTATTGTGTTGGTTTACCTCTTATTCTATTGTTTTATATGAGTTGTATGTTTTTTGGGGGGAGGTTGATAAGTAAATTTACACTGGTGTGTATCTGTTGTACTGATTTGTGTATGAAGCTCTTCTGAGTATTTTGTACCGAACAGATCTGATCAGGGTAAATTGCCTCAGTGTTCACTTGTTTGGAAAAGACTTACTTTCTCCATCAATTGTGAAACTTCGTTTTTCAGGACACATTTTGAAGCTGACAGTTGTTCTGTTTAAGTTGTTTGAAGATGGAGTCTAATCTGATGGGTTTCCTTTCCAGTTATTTGATAGTTTTATCTTGTTGTTTACAGAACTTTCTCCTTCATTTTCACCTTGGCTAGGTTGATTACTATGTGTTCTGGAGATGACCTACTTGCTATGAATCCTCCCAGAGTTCAGTGTCCATTTTATATCTGTATGTCTGAATTTAAAGTGATACCAGGTAAGTTTTCCTTAATAATTTCCTCAAATAGATTTTCCATGCTTTCAGTTCTTTACTTCTTATCCTTCAGGAATATCTATAATTCAAATGTTAGTCTACTTCACATAGTCCCATATCTCTCTCAATGATTGCTGAGACTTTTTAATACTCTTCTTTACCTCTTTGAATGACTGAATTATCTCAAGAACCTTGCCTTTAAGCTCTGAGATTTTTTTTCTTCTTAGTTTAGCCTATTGTTAAAGCTTCCTGCTGCATTTAAAAATCCCCAAAATGACTCTTTATTTCTTTAAGTTCTATTATATTATTTATATTGTCTAGCTCTCTGGTGACTTTTTCTTTTTTTTTTTTTTCATTGATTTCCTGAAATTTTGGGGGGAGGCTCCTTTTTCTTGGTTTTCAACTTTATCTTCAATTCCATTCATCTTATTTGCCATTTATACTCTGAGTTCCATTTCTGTCATTTTGGCTATTTCCTTATGGGTGGGATCTAGTACTGTAGCTCCATTGTGTTTCCTTGAGGACTTTCCTCTTTCCCTCTCCTGCTCAACCAAAGTCATTCATAAGTTCCCTGAAGAAAGTGATTTTGACTTTTTCCTCCTTGTCCATGAGGAGTTCCAACAAGAATATAAATGAGTCATAGATTCCTAAACTGGCAAGAAAGTCATGTGGGTGGAGCACATGCTGAGTGATTATTGGATAGGTGGGTCATTCCACAAATTGGATGCAGAAAAATTTCTCAAAAAGAGCTTCCAGTTTGAAAAATGTTCCTCTACAAGGAGTCTGCCCCACAAAATAGCTTTTAATCCACGTGGCAGTGTTTGCTATAATCCTTAGATTCTTAGGCTGAGGCAGGAGCAAAAAATGCCTTTTCACTAACTGTGCTTAAACTTCTTATTGGACTTTGGGCCTAAGTTAAGCTCAGTGTAGCTTCTGAAAGGCTGTTTTTAAAAGATGTTAAAGAAGGAATGTGATTAAATCTTCTTGAGCTATGGGAGACCCTGAGAGAAAATGTGTTCCCTTTGCATCAGTTTCCTTAGCTGAACCATCACGGATGAGAAGTGTTTTTTCCCCACTCCCAGAGGCCTTAGTATTCTAATCTATGGTTAAATTAAGCAGCACTGGAGAAGAAAAAGAACCTGACTTTGTAAAAACAATAAGCTTAAGTGGAACAGCCCAAGCTGTGGTATGATGTATGCTTTCAGTAATTAGATAAGCTCAGACCTCATCCTGATTCTCATCCACACTTCTGGTCAGAAGTAAGGACCTATTAAATATCAAACATGCTGGCAATAAACAATTTCTTTGTTTTTTCTCATGAGGTATTAAAGATTTAATATTTTATTGTAATATGTTTTCATCATGTACTATGCCAAAAATTGTCTTCAGTCTTTGAGAACAAGCCTATAGCCCCCTGCTCCTTTCTTGCCTGCTAAAGGAAGCAAGGCTGTGTCTGGCCCTGGGTGGCTGATGTTGGGACCCTGGCCACACCTTGGGAGGTGGGGTAAGCACTGAACTCTCCACAATTCCTCTGACAGTGGAACTTAAGTCCCAGCTGGGTGAACTTTGAGTTTCTAAGATTTAAAAATGCTTATCAAAGTGTGAAGGATTAGCACATGGTCGCTCTGTGAAGGGTCATCTATATATATATTTAAACTCAATGTATTAAACCCCAGCAAGATGACAATGGGGATTCTCCTGTAAGGGCTGGAGGAGAGCAGCATTTCAGTGGCTTTCAGTTTTTCTTGTCCAAGTAGAACCAAAAGGAAAAAATTAAAGGCATTTAAAAGAAAACCCTAACTTTGTTTTATTCATGTGATCAGTAAATTTACTCAGTACCAACTCCATTCCAACATCAGAGGCCTGGGTCTTTCTTCCACAGAAATTGAATTTATTTGGGAGACATTACATCATGTAAGAGCAATGATTGAAATTGTGTTGAATGCTTTCTGTTTGCCTTTCCAGCTCCTCTCCTTTCCCTTTCTTAACTTGCTGAGTCCTGAGAGGTTGAACATTAGAGGCTAAATCATAAGGGCCCTCTTGACATCTGGGTCCAGGTTGGATTTAATTAAAAGAAAGTACTAGCAAGAGATGGAAAGTGGGAAGCACCAGAAGGCAAGAGTGTTTATTCTTCAGTGTTTTTCTCCTGCTCATTGCAGGTTAAATGGGTTTCTCTATTTATGGTCACAGGTTCCGTTCAGTGGTCCTCCCCTACTATCTCAAGGTTTTGGCAAATTGCTTCTTCTCTCTGCCACTTCAGACCTGGAAGAAGGTAACAATTTTCTGCTATTGCTAGCCTCAAAGTATTTCACCATCCATTGTTGGTGTCTTTTAACCCTGCCACATTTTGTAGAACACCTTTATTAAGGCCTCTTCAATGGTCTCCTGAATATGCCATTTCTTTCCTAAAGAACTCTGCTTGCAGACATCTTTGAAGGGATGGGAATGGGCACTTACTATAGCACATGGGAATTATGGAAGGTCATCTAGGTGAGGTGAGGTATAAAACAAATTGGGGTGAGCCAGGCAGGGAGATTTCAGGCAACTGGTACCTTATGAGCAAAGCTGAGAGCAGTGGTTGAAGCATAACATGAAGCATAACATAGCATAGGCTCAGCTTCCACCAGAGCCCCAAGCATATCATTGTTACCAATCATGGAGAATAAAGGAAGGAAGGGAATTGAAGAGGCTGGAGTGATCTGCAGGGTCTAGATTACAGGAGCATGGTTAAGCCATGGTAAAGAACTTGGATAGAGAGAAAGGACAATGCTAAAGAATATGTAGAAGCAAAGTTATTCAAAGACCTTGGAAAATGGCTGCATGTGTGGAATAAAGGAACATTCAAGGTTAATAGAAACTATGGAAACTAAGTGGTCATTTTTTTTTTTTTTACATTTATGTTCTACACTTGACAGATTTGACTTGTACCCCTTCCGTTTTATTTTCAAATAAAGGACCTTCACATTTCTGCTCCTTGTATTTCATTTTGTTGTAGTATGCTCATTTTTTTCATCATTTCAACACAGTTTTGC